>JAADYB010000001.1:0-163218 GCA_023338075.1 Phytopythium litorale
CATTTGCCACCTGAAGTTGCCGATAGCGACGCACCCGAGCAAGATGGCGTTCGACGAAGGTGCGCGCTGTGTCAGCCAGCTTCCAGAACGAGATGCAACTGCCGTTATTGCTGCTGCTGTCACCGACGCGGTCGAGAGGGAGCAGCTGGACGAGAGGGTCGCCGTACGCAGTCGTCCACCTCTCGATCAGCTCGAGTCGCTGCTCTTGCCACGCTGAAAACTCTGCAGCGAGCTGCTCTCGAGCAACGAGCGAGTTGGTCAAAGCCCCTGGCGTGCTGGGCTCCAGACGCTTCACTTTCGCCCAGGCGGACTGAAAGCTCTCATCAACGATCAAGAGCAAGCCTGGCTCGACCCGAACGGCCGGCACTCCAGTGTTGTCCTTCGACGTGTTCTGCTCGCCATTGTCGTCGGGCATCAGCACATAATTATCCAGAACCCATCCGCGCGTCAGACACTCGGCAGATTGAAGGCGTGCCAGCAATGCAGCGCGGACGGTTGCTTCATCCTTCGCCGCATCGACACCGGCTTGCTCCATGGCATACAGGCGCTTCCACAGTGCCGTGTCGCCGAGGCATTGGCGAGCCCATCCAATCGCAGAGCTCGGGGATACGTACACGGCCCCGGTCTCCCGCGCGATCTGCCGTGCCAACCGAGTCGTTGGAGTCTGCGGGGCTCCTTTGATTGAACACGCGAGCGAGTGGGGAGGAGGCTTCGATGGTGTCTGCGCGTCGTGCACGAACGCCCACGGCTGCGCGCAGAACCGAGCAAGACTGCTGGCGGTTCCTGGGAAGTAGATCCGACCGCGATACACCACGGCTTGGGCCAGCAAATCCTCGCGATTGCGAACCCGCGTGAGTTCCGCCGGACCCGCAACAGGACAGCGCGTGCCGTGTTTGCCCACTGCGAATTCTCCGCTTGCGAGTCGCGAGAGCAGCAACCGCTGCTGCGCGCGTGCTGACCTCGACGAAGGCTGCGGCCCGACGCTGACTGGGTAGCTCGGCGAGAAGAGCGCGTCTTTGCGAGCTGAAAACGCCGCGACTGCGCTTTGGATCAGCTTGACGCGCTGACGCTCCGATCCATCCGCGGGAATGGTGCTCGCGACTTCGACCCCTCGCTCGCGGAGCATTTCCAGCGCACGTGCCACGGCTTCTTGGTCAGCGAGGAATTCGGCCGTTAGCTTCTCCGCCTGCTCAGCTCGTGCCACCTCAAGATCAACTGGTTCCTCCTCGTCAACGCTGTCTCCTTCGTCTTCGTCCTCATGTTTGCTCTTCCCCTTGGCAACTGCTTTGGCGCGAGCGTGCTCGCGTGCGCGTTGATCACGAGAAGCTTGCTCTCTTATGAGCCACGAACCTAGTCGGCGCTGGACTGCAACGCTTTCAGAGGTCTCGAGTGGGATCACGAGCGCAGGGAACATGCCAAGCGTGAAGCAAGCCGTCAGTAGCTCTGGAGTCGGGACCACCAGATCCGCATCGTCGCCGGGAGTGGTGCCTTCCTCGTTTTCAGCGGTGGACGGGATTCCTGGCAGCAGAATCGCTGCGGCATCGCCATGGGGAACTTGTGCATCGCTGTGATCAAGTCGCCACGAAGAAGTAAGGCTGGCGATGTGTTCACGAAGCGCTTCAACTGCGAGCCTCGCGTCGCCGTCTGCCTTGTTGCCGTCATCGTCTCCTTCTCGCCGGAGCGTTACCAACTTCCGCTTGCGAGTGATAGCGAGCTCCACCACGGTGACGTCGATTACCATCGTGGTCAAGGCGCCACCAGTGCGGTGCTCATTGCTACTCGCGTCTTCTGAAGCGCCTGCCGTCGGTCGGCTTGAGCGCCTTCGCATCGCTTCGTGGTCCTTGACTCTGATACTCTCCGCGTGGACTGTCGCCAGCATCTTGGTGACACCGCGGACCCCTGAGCCACGCACACCTACGAAGAGCACAAGCGGCACGAGCGGCGCTGTTTCCCTGGGACCAGTCGGCACATAGCGAGATGGGTTGCGATCGAATGCGCGCTGCTCTTCTCGCCCCGCGAATGCGTACACGCGCTGCTGGTAGCATGACGCGAAGCTCGGCAATCCCGGCACGAGAGCGCCACGTTGCCGCCACGAGACTGGGCAGAAGCGGTGAGTCTCGCCAAGCAGCGGACCCAAAGATGGCTCTAGTGGGGATGGCGGAGCGAGCATTGCAGTGATTAACGTCGTGGACGACTCGTCGGCTGGGTCGTTGGACGGCATCGTGGCAGTCAACAAGTTTGCAGGCACGTGTCCGTCGTCGACCCGGTCGACTCGAGGTGCTAATGGGTTCAAGACTGCAAGGATGATCGCAAGAGCGTCCTCAGCATGGTCACCACGGCCACTGTCGAGCCGAGGGATCCGGCAGCGTTTGAACGATACCCCAAGCGGGCTGAGGACCTGCTCGGCTGTATCAAGTTGAGCTGAAAAGGCTTTGGCGCGGAATGAGTCGATCACAGCGTGTTCTTGATCCGCTTCGCCGTCCTCAGGAGACTCATCTAGTGCGATGACGACGTCGGGGAGGCAGCCGTTGGACTGAAGCTCCGTCGCCACCTCAGGGCTGAGCGGCAAGTCCGTGAGCAGCCACTTTCCCGCGCCGGCGATGCTAGAAGCCACGAGTTTCCCTGCGTCTTGGACGGAGACGGCTCCTCCGGAAGTCAGTGCAGCGCGCAGCTCGTTCGCAGCGGACGCAAGTGCATCCAGCGGTGACACGTGCAGCAGATCGAGTTCGTGCCGGAGCTTCTTCGCTAGGGGTGTGATGGTACTCCCCGAGGAGCCAGAAGTGCTTGCATGCAGGAGCCACACCTTCGACAGCCGCGATGCAATGCTCGCAGGGTCTCGGCGAAGGAACTGCAGCGGGTGCGCACAGAAGGCGTCACGCGCGGCTGTCGACGCGAACAGATAGACGCGTCCGGCAAGGGTCGCAGCGAACAAAGGGCTTCCCAGCACAAGACGTTGCTCGTGTGCTGAGGTCACGGGACAGAACTCACGCCATCGGGAGAGTCTTCGCCAGCGAGGTGTGGTGCTCGAAGACTGCTGCTCGGGGTCTCGACCGTCGGGCAGAGCGAGCGAAGCTGGCGCATCGTCATGGATCTGGTCGTTCGCGCGGTCGATGGCGTCACTCCAGTCGTCAAAGAGCAAGCAGCGCAGCTGATCAGCGCGAGAGACAGCGACGGTTGCATCCGGAGCATCCGATGGGGCTAGCACTGCTGGCAAGTTGACTGGCGTCGCGCGTCTGGAGGCGTTCGCGCGAGATACTCCAAGTTCATTCTGATGTTCATCAAGGAGAGAAACAGCCATGGTGTCAGGCAGTCTGCGACAGTAAGTGCATGCTCCGGTGCGACGGGTGGATAACGTACGCCCGAGATGGTGTCGACGCACTGGTTGACGCTTGCAGCGACCGACTGAAGCGCCAGAAGAGGGATGTCGTGCCAGGGCTTGCTCGACGTCGTGGCTCTGCCGCTCTGGTCGGCTGCGTTGGCTCGGCTGAGCATCTTCACGCGCTGCATGTATTCCCGGTACCGAGCGTCGAAGACATCGGCGAGCAGCGAGCGCAGCGGCACGAGAGGCTCTGATGGTGTTGGAATCCCGTTCAGCTCTACCGGCGTCAACGGCTTTGGCACGCTCTCGACTGCTCCGTCCTCGTCCTGCGATCGAGCTGACGCCATGGCGCCGTCGGCGTCGACGTTACCCTGTTCTTCTCCTGCTTCGGCTGCCGGATGATCGAACACTGCAGGTGAAGAAGCCGCCACCTTGCTGGTACTCGTCGCCGCATCACCATCTTCTTCATCGACTGGTCTGTCAGCGTAGCCCAAGCCTGCGAGCGAGTCCTCGCGATCGCCACTTGAGCTCGAGAACCTCAGAAGTGCCAGCTCTCGGTCCGAGTAGACGACTCGAGCCGTCGGGGCACACGCCAAACCGTTCGATCGCTGCTTCAGATCATCCTTGCCGGCGCGCAGCGACACGAGGAAGTCGACGCCGACCGCGCCACGCAGCTCCAGCGGGTGCACGCCGTCCAGCACCACGCCCACCCCGGCTGTCACCACGTACCGGACAGACAATGCACAAGCAGCACGCGTGAGTTCCAGGCTGGAGCAGCGCGTGCGAGCGGCAGGAGGAGCTTACCCAGCAGCGACGCAGCCGCGAAGTGGACGAGCAGTCGAGTCGCCTTGTCCCTCGAGACTGTCAGCCCGGAGAGCAGCGCGTCCAGGTCTTCGGACGTGAACACGTCTGCCAGCGGAGCGGGTTCCTCCTGCACGGCCTCCTGAGCGCTGCAATCGGTTGCTTGAGCGCTGTCGTCGATCGATTCCGTCGTCGCAGGCGGTGCACCATCGGCTGCTTCGGCTTCTGCATCGGTCGGTGGCTCCGCTTCGCTCGAGGCGGCGTCACTTGCGTCCTCGATCGCCGCTGCCGCCGCCGCCTCGGCCATCGCTGCGGCGCGCCGGCGGATGCCTTGGCGGTGCTGCATAAGTGTGTCGACGGCCATCTGCACGCAGCTCTCGAGCGACAAGTAGCGCAGTCGCAGCTTGCTGGCGAGCATCTTGGCGACGCGCGTCTTGCCGCTCAGCGGCGGGCCGACCACCGCCACGCGCGGTGCGGGGAAGGCCTCGAGCGACTGGAGGAAGGCGAGCTCCGTGTCCCACGCGTCGTCGCTCCGAGCGTTGAGCACCCGCGCGGACGGGAGCGGCAGCGTGACGGCCGGGTCCTCGTCGGACTCTGCTTCATGTGCCGCCTGCTCGTCCTCTTCCCCCTCCTCGGTGACGGCGCTGCTGCCCTCACCGTCCTCCTCGAGCCGCGCGAGGGCCGAGAAGGCGCGTGAGAGCGCGAGCTTGCGCGGGTTGTAGCCCAGCAGCAGCTGCTTGAGCGACATGCGGCGCGAGTCGGGCGGCGGCAGGCCCGAGATGTCGGCCAGTCGGTCGCGGTTGGGCGGCGCGCGCTGCAGGAAGGCGCCGCGGATCTTGCGCACGTCCCGGAACGCGCGCAGGGCGAAGGTTGCGGCCTCGAGCAGCAGCGGCGGCGGCTCGCCGTCGCCGGAGGCGTCGAGGCCGGCGGGGAAGGCGACACACGCGCGCAGCTCGAGGAAGAAGGAGGCGGCGACGGACGCGTCGCTCTCGACGGGCAGCAGCAGCTCGGCCACCTGCAGCAGCGCGTCCCGGAAGAGCTCGAACGTGAGGCAGCCGCGCTCCGCCGGGTCCGCCGGGTCGTCATCACCGTCGCTCGGGTCGGTCGGGACGGCGCCACCGTGGCTGTCGTACAGCCAGTCGCGCCTGGCGACGGCGGCCGCGGCCTCCGGGGACCGGACGGCGTCGATGAGCGCGGCGGCGACGCGCGAGAACAAGGCGACGTACTCGCGGGGCAGCAGCACGCCGCGGCCCGGGCGCTTGGCCACGTCCCAGAAGAAGACGACGTGCCGCGCCACCCGCGGGTCGAGCGCGAGCTGCGCGCGCCGCTCCAGCCACAGACGCAGGAGGCTCTTGCTGCTGCCGCTGTCATTGCCCACGCTCGGCTCGGCCGCGTCCTCGCGCGGGAACAGGAAGTGCCTGCGCATGGCCGGCGGGGAGGACGGAGGTGGAAGGCGGCAGGCGTCTTGCGGAGTGCAGTGGAGAGCATGGGGAGGCTCGCTGATGCTATTAATACGCTCCGGTGGCGGGTCGTTTCGCCGCATGCGGAGCGTGAGGACATGGTGGAGAGGTGGGCACAGAAGAGCTGGCATGGGTCATGTGTTCGTTACTGGGGTGTGCGCAAGGCTGGTGGCCTGCCCTGGTGATAAATACGGTGGGGGCTCATGTTCAGGCCGCGGTGTGGGCACTCGAGGGCGTGGCGGACGGCCGCAGCATGGCCACGCGCGTGTCCTCGAGCGCGATCTCGGCGCTCTGTGTCCGCGTGCGGCGGAAGGTCGCGCGCCGCTTGCTGGGCGAGCCAGCTGCCATGTCTGCCATCTTGAGCGTGAGTCTGCTGCTGCTGGCGGATCGCTCGGGCCTGGGCAGCGCGCTCGTGGTGGCTCTCTGCGAGGCCTGCTGGCGGGCGATGCACGTGGAGGAGGACGCGGCAGCCACCTGGCGCGCGACCTCGTCCGACAGGAACGGGTGCTGCAGCGCCGCCGCGACCGACAGCCGCGAGGTCGGGTCCACGTCCAGGAGGCGGCTCAGCAGGTCGATGAGCGCCGGCGGAGCGTGCGCGTCGGCCTCAAACAGCGAGCAGGACCCGCGCGAAGTCGCCGATGCGGACGACTCGCGCAGGATCCGGCGCTGCAGCGCGCGGTGCGTCCCGGACGCCCGGAGCTCGGCGACGAACGCGTCGTCGTCGCTCGCGCGCGCCACGAACTCGCGCTTGGCGCAGAGCTTGAACAGCACGACGCCAAGGGCCCAGGCGTCGCACTTGAAGGCGTCGACCGCCGGCGCGAGCGGGCCGCTCTGGGCGTCGAACATCTCTGGCGCCGCGTACGCGTCCTTCGCGACCGACACGCGCTGCTTGCCGCCTTCTTGCACGCGCACCGCGTGGCCGAAGTCGGCGATCTTGACGACGCCGGCGTCGGTGAGTAGCACGTTCTCCAGCGACAGGTCCAGGTGCGCGACCCCGGCCGCGTGGAGCGCCGCGACGCCCCGCAGCGCCTGCCGGAAGAGCGCGCGCACCCCGCGGACGCTCGTGGTGCGTCCGTCCTGCGGCGCCAGCAGCCCGGCGCGCACGAGCCGCGCCTCTCGCTCGATGGCGCGCAGCAGGTCTCCGCGCGCGCAGAACTCGGTCAGCACGTGCAGCCGGTCGTCCTCGAGGTGGAAGCCCGCGAGCTGCACGACGTGGTCGCGCAGGTGCCTGCGGTGCGTCTGGCTGAGCGCGCTCGAGGCCGCCGCCGCGGCTCCCTGCGGCTGCTGCAGCGTCAGCAGGAGGTCCAGCTCGCGCATGGCCGCGTCCACCGCCGCGCGCTCCGTCGCCAGCGCGTGCTTGTCCACCAGCAGCCGGCGCGACGCCGCGCACTCGACCACATCCACGGCCTGCGCGCCGCCCGCCGCCTCCTGCAGCCGGAAGCGCACGCGGAAGCGCGCCGCCGCCGCCACCGTTCCGGGCGTCGGCATGTGTGCAGCGGTCGTGTCGGCAGGCATTGGGATTGTCCTTTCCCTTTACAAAGTCCGAGTCAAAACAGGCCGCCCCTTCTTCTTATTGGGACGTGCTCTTGAGGCCGCGAGTTGCCGACTGAGCCCCGGATGACACGGAGAGCAAGCAATCGCCCTTCCGTACCGTAAGTTGGATCCGTCTGGTTCACAACAAAGGACGCGCGAATGAAATGAAACCGCCAGAGACTGACTTGCAAACATCCGGTGGGGTGTTTACCGAACCGTATGCGACGTGAGACGTCTGTACCGCCGCCGCCGTTCAAGCTGTTTTCCAGCCAGCGTGAGTCGCACCCCCACGTCACGCGGGGGTACAGAATTGAATGCTGCGGGTGATGCCATGGGTTATGCGGCTCGTTGGTGCCGCGGATATCACCGATCCCCAGTTTCCCGCGCCACGAAATCACCGCCCAACCGATCAATTCACCCATGGACGCTCTGTGATCTTTGAACGCGGCCGCGGCAGTGTCTGGGAGCCAAGGCAGCGCCGACGGTCGGCTTCTCTGGGTTAGGAATGGATCAGTTCGCGGCACTGGATGTCGGCGCGCCACTCTGCATGAGGAGGCACAGTTACTGTGGGCCGGAGAGGTGTCGCGCGCCGTAAAGACCACAATGGCGAGGGAAGGAAGCGCGGACTTCCCTCCGATGATGGCGTCGTCGCGTCGTCCGGCGCCTTTGGCTGCATAAGCAGTTGCTGCTGCTGGGACCGCATCCACTCGACATTGGTGCACACGAGGCCGGTCTCCGATAGAATCGATCGATGCAAAGACCGCAGGCGCCACGCGCTTCGGCGGCCTTTTACAATGTATGGATGCGAGCCGCAGTCGCACGCACACGCTACGCCAAGCGGTCCTTTACCACGCCTGCATCCTGCATCTGCTGGCTGCCAGCCTGGCACGCCACCAGCATCACCTGCTCGGCCGCACGATCCGCCGCACGCGTCGGCGTCGGCCCTGCACTCTCCAGGATGCGCTTGCTGCAATCGTCCACGCGCGCAGCTTCTTCGCTCACCGCATGGCGTGCGCAGACTTTGCCAGCAAGTGTAGCGACGATCTCTGGTCCAGGTTGAAGCCGTCGCGTTGGACGCGTTGAGGAGCGACTCGCTCGCGCTCGTCCTCTATCTTGATCGCCCACACCCGACAGCATTGCGACCCGACGGTTGCGCGGCCTTTCACGCCCACCACGACCAGTCCAGGCGCTTGCTCTTTGCTGCCGAGAAAGCTGCGTGCACGTCGAGGTCGTCGGCAGGAATGAAGCCGCAGCCGGACGCGGCGTTCGCTCTTGGGGACACCCCGAGAGCCTCGCCACCCTCCTCGCCGACGAGGGCGAACGCGGCAGTGCTCAACTTCAGCAACCTCTACTGGGGGGACGAGAAGTGCGCGCAGGTGATCGATGCCGCGCGCGCGGCCGCTCCAGGCCCTGCACACCTGGATCTGCGCGGAAACCGGTTCGGGCCGGCGGGAGCTAAGGCGCTGGCGGAGTACCTGGCTCGAGGGCCGCACCCGATCGCGTCCATCAGCCTCGAGTGGAACAACGTCGGGCACTTGGACGAAGGCGTCCATGCACTCGCCACCGCGCTGGAAGGCGACTCGACGCTCGTCGCGCTCGACCTGCGCAACAACAACGTCGGCCCCGAAGGCGCCAAAGCGCTCGCGCGCGCCTTGACGCGCAACCGGACGCTGCGCCGCCTCGACTTGCGCTGGAATGAGATCGGCAGCGCGGGCGTGCTTGCCTTCCGCGAGGCGCTGCAGACCAACCAGACAATCCTGTCGCTGGAGCTGATCGGCAACAACTGCAGCCTGAAGCAGGTGGACGAGATCGAGAAGGCGCTCGCGCGGAACCAGGCGATCCAGCAAGAGCAGGCGGCTGGTGATCCGCGCTGTCGTGGTGGCTATCAAGCCACAGACTGTGCTGTGACGGCGTCGATGGAGAACAATGGACGTGTCAGCGCCGCGCCTTCGCCACAGAAGCCGAGTCAACAGGACGAACACCAGAGCGACAAGCTGCTGCTCCATGTACTAGCAGAGAAGGAAGAGCTCGAGGCCACCATCGCGACAAGCAAGAGGGAGAAACTCAAGCTGGTACGTTGGATGCATCAGAGATCGGTTTGCATACACCTGACGACGACTGACGGGGTGGTCCTTCAGTCTGAGCGCGTGGAGGAGCTCGAAGCGCAGGTCGCACTGCTCCAGAAAGAGGCGATCGTCGCCAAGGAGGACCGCGACCGGTTCCAGACGCGAGAGGCGGACGCCAAGCGCGACGTGCACGAACTCAAGATGAAGCTCGACGAGCTGGAGAACCGACGCGCGCTCGAGTTTGAAGAGTACCGCAGCGCTCGGCTAACACTCGAGAAGGAGAACGTACTTGCGCGCGAGAAGCTGCTCCACGTCGAGGCTCTATGCGCCAAGAGCGCCGAGCAAAAGAGCAAACAGCTCGCGCAGCTCGAGGAGGAGACGTACCGGCTGCAGGGCGAGCTGCACCGCATGAACCTGACCTTGTGGTGGGTGGTCATTGCTGCTGGCTTGCTTGCCCAACTTGCTTCGTGGACCTAACGAGGTCGTGTGCGTTCCCCAGCACCAAGGAGGCCGAGGTTGACAAAATCACCAAGCAACTTGCCGACGCACACCGCGAGTTCGAGCGCAAGGAGGCGACCCAGCTCTCCAGCCACGAGAGCTCGCTTGCCACGGCAGTTCGTGACCATGATATGGTGGTGAGGTCGCTTCAGTCGCAGCTCCAACTAGCGACTGTGAGCGCCGAAGCCGCAGAGCAAGCCACGCGGGAGCTCAAGGAGAAGACGGAGGCGCTGACGGCCAAGGTGCTGGCGGCCGAGATTGAGCACGAGCGATCGCGTGCGGAGCTCAAGAAGCAGTGGGAGGCTGACGTGCAGGAGCGCGTGCAGCGGACGGTTGGTGCCGTTGAGGCGCAGCTGGACGAGGTGAAGAAGAGTCGGCAGCACCTCGAGCGAGAAGTGGACAAGCACTTACTGACCATCGCGCAGCTCCGCGAGGAGAAGGCGGCGCTCCAGCAGACGCATGCCCAGCAGGCACGCGCGCTCCAGGAAGAGCTGGCACAGCGAGAACAGGAGCTGCGCGAGCTCGCGGACCGCGTTCACGCGGCGCAGATGGCGCAGCAGGCAGCGGAGGAGACGCGCGCGCAGCAGGAGCGGCGCTTTGCGGACCTCTCGCGGCGCGCGGAGCAGACGCAGGCGGCCATGGAGGAGCGCATCCGGGTGTTGTCGGCGACGGAGAAGGCGCGGGCGGACGAGTTCGGCGCCGCGATGGCCGACAAGAGCGCCGCGATCGCGGATCTGGAGAAGCAGGTCGCGCGGCTGGAGCGCGAGAGCGCGGCGCAGCGGCACGAGCACGACCGGCGCGTGGACGAGCTGGCGGACGCCTTCTCCGCCTTCATCCAGGAGCGCATGCAGCAGGAGCGCGCGCGGCGCAAGCCGGCCGCGGAGGCGGAGACGCACCCGATCCGTTTGGACACATGAATACTCGTGGAGAGCTGCGTTTATATATGCTGCGACTCGGCATTGAAGTTCGACGACGTAACGGTTCTTGATCCGGTGTATCTTTCGGGAGTGCACCTATCCAGCTAAGTATCCGTTTTAGGACGTTTTGCATGGACGAAGTACCGCTGTCACACAAATTCAGCTCGCCAATTTTTTGCTCTGGTTTCCCTGTTCAGCTGCCGCTCGGCAATGCACTGACCTCCTCCCGGGCACGAGCGCGTGGTGCCCTCAATCCGAGCTATTCCTGCGTTCCGGTGAAGCTGCCGGTCGGTCGGTCGCCGAGTGGCAATGCAACCAGTCGAGCTTCAGTCGACCGACCCTGGTTCGCACCGCGCCTATTGTTCCAGACCGTTATTCTGTTCCGACCACTGTCACTTGAAGAAACAACGACGGGCTCTCGCGGCGTGTGCGCGTGAGGCGGCGGCAGCTCGAATGGTGTCTCGAATGGAGTCTGGCGCGTCGAAAGCCCGCCGTCAGAACTGCTCGTCTGCGAAGATGAAGATCGGCGATCCGCCGCAGATGGCTGAAGGATCTCGAAGAGATTTTTTGCCAGCGTAACGGGCGTGGTACAATTATGTTTTTGGGACATTCTCCGCGTCCCTTCACCACGGCTTACTTTATCCAAGTGAAATATGCCCTTTCTTTGTTTGTTTTTGATTCAGCTGAATGTTGCCCGAACCGCGACATATGACTGTCGCCATCTGCGAAAGCGGCGGGTCGAAAATCCCATTGCGAAGGTTCACGCAAAATGCACAAAAGGGCGGCAACTTCTGGTCGCGCAAATTTCGCCTCGGAGATGGATGGATGTTGGTGGGGGAGCGCTGTTACAGCCCGTTTCCTCTGCGCAATGTGCAGTGCGCGGTGCCAGCTTCGCGAGGGCTGTTCGTGCATCAGTCAGCAGCCATCAGCCAGCGCGACACGAGCGCTCGACCATCACCCACCGAAGGATGCAGCAAACGGTTCAAATTTGATCTTGAGTTGACTATGCCCTCGATTTGAAATTCGCGGTCGCCTGCTCGCGGCCACCCAAGCAAGCCCCTCTGATTCGTCGAAAACCAGTCTCCAAACTCAAACTCGCGCATTCGATTCGCCGAAACCCCGCGCAGAACAAAGACGAGCCGCGGATCACCGCGATGCGCGTTGAAGAACAGCCAGACAAATCCGCGGGTGGCGCGCGAAAACGCGCTCGCCTCGCGGCCGTCCAGATATCGCCAGGCGCGCGCTCGCGCTCGCGGAGCATTGGGCCGGCCGATACTGGCTGCCAGCGGCCTGTTCGACCCGCTCGCTCCGGCGTCAACGGCCGGAGCCCTGCAGCGCGCACTGTCCACTGTCGCACCCCCTCACCCTCCTCACCCTGCCTGCCTGTCACCCGACCGCGCGGCGGACGACGCCAGTCTCGAATCCGACGCCTTCCACCGGACGACACGTTCAGGTACGCCGCAGTCCTGACGGAGCGAACGATCGTTGGCTCGTCGCCATGCTGGGGGTCTCGAGTGCGTGGTCGGTCGCACGAGCAACGTGCGATCGTATCCCCCCAGACGTAACCAGCCGCGAGGAGCATAACCCGCTGACAGCTGGTGGTGTCGCGTTGCAGGCCGACGTGACGGACGCCTCTTATCCGCGAACAAGACAGCTGCCGACGGGGTACGGCGATGGATATGGCGACGGAGCACCGGGTTATGGCGGACGCGGGCAAGCCGTCCGTGCAGAGCCTCATCGACAAGTTCGAGCAGCTGGCGGCGCGCGCGAGCGGCCGGCCGGGGCCTGTGGCCTGCGGCCCGCGCCGCCGCCGCGTGCGCTGCCTGTCGGACTGCGCGCCGCTGCTGTCGGGCTGCGACGACCTCGCGCTGCGCCGACACGTGCTGACCAAGCGGTCGGTGGACATGACGAGCACCACGAGCACCACGAGCATCAGCAGCGACGACGAAGAGGACGAGGAGGACGTGGACGTGGACGAGAGTGACGACCGCGCGGTGGACGAGCCGCAGGCCGAAGCCGACAGCGGCGACTTGGCGGTGGATCGCGAGGACGTCAAGGACAAGCCGAATGGCGCTCCGGACGCGCAGGAGGACGGCCAGCAGCTTGAGCCGCCGATTGTGATCGTCGCCCTGCCGCCGATCGACGAGACGGCGGCCGAGCGGCCGAGCGATGGTGAGACGGACGCGCAGGAGCTGGCGAGCGACGACCGCGACGAGGGTCACGACGCGGGCTGCGCTTGCTCGCGGTGCTGGCTGCAGCAGTCGGCCGCGCACGTTGCGGACAACCAGGTGGAGCACGAGCCGGCGCCGTCAGTCGCTGAGGACGCCGCGACGCACAGCAGCCACCACGATGCGCCGCTCACACTGGAGGACCTGTGCACGCTCCACGTTGCGTCGCCCCGCCCAGCCGCCGCTACCGCGACAAAGCCGCTGCAGCCGTCCAAGATCCCGCAGCCGCGCTTCTCGTACGCCGCGCGCCGCGCCTCCCTCGGACACAACGCGCTCGCGTCTCTCGCCCCGACGACCGACAATGCAGCTAGCCGGCGCAACTCGCTGGCAGCTGGCGCAAGGAGTCGCATCCCGGCGCTCAGCGCGTCCACGCCGAGCCGTCGCAACTCGCTCGCCGCCGGTCCTTCCGCTGCGGCTCGCGGCAGTTCCTCGGCTGCGGGGGTTCAGCCGACTCCAAGCCGGTCCCAGACGCGCCGCAACTCGCTCGCCCCCATCGCGGCGTCCACGTCTTCCTCCGGCAGCAGCTCGCGGAGGCAGTCAGCCCCCACCATCTCGAGCAACAGCGTCGCTAGCGGCTCCAGCGCGGCGACCGGCAAGCCGCGGCCGCGCTACCTCGACTACGCGCAGTCGCCGCGCTTCGCGGCGCTCAAGGCGCAGAACCTCGAGCGGCGGCGCCTCGCGGAGGAGAAGAGCCGCGCGCTGGCCGCCGCCGCCCCCGCCGCCAAGGCGAGTCCGCGCCGCGCCACACCGGACGCGGCGGCCTCCTCCGCCTCGCTCGCGCTCTCCTCGGGCTCGTCGCTGGCCTCGTCCGCCTCCGCCTCCTCCACGTCGCTGGCGTCGTCGCTCCCGCCGCGGTCGACGCGCCGGCCGGAGCTGCTGCGCACCCGCGGGCTCGAGCATGACGCGGGTCGCCGGCCGCGCCGGCAGCTGCGCAGCCAGTCGTCCTGAGACGTGTTATACTCGTATTCCGGTAGTGTGCTTTAGTGATTTATTCCCCCCATTTGTTAGGCATGACATAGAAAAGATTAGGTTATTTTTACAGAATGCAGCGAATTCCGACACTGGCAGCTGGAAAACGCCGGAACTCCTCGTCAATGGACGCGAGCACCGCCGACTTCGACCTCCTGTGTGTGCTGCATGCGCTCCCCCACAGTCTCCACGCCCGCGACTGCATGCACCGCCGCATGCTGCCGTCGTTGGCCTCTTCTGCGCATCCATCCCACGGAAACGCGGGCGCTAACACTTCTCTGTGGCGCTGAGCAGCTACGAGCGACTGGTGGTGCGCGCCAAGCCCAGGAAGCGCGCCAAGCAGCACCAGCGTGAGGCTCCGCGTGCCAGCCGCAGCCGCCTGGGCGTGCTCGAGAGCGTGGAAGACTCTGTGCCTCCCGTGGAGCTCTCGCCTCTGTCGCTCGCGGCCGTCAAGCGCCTCGGCGTCGCGCGCAACTTGCGGCACTTGGCGGCTGCCTGCACGCACCGCTCGCCCCGTCGCCTTGCGGCCGAGATCACGGCGTCGCCGGCCCGCGCGCAACAGCTTCTGGACGCCTATGCACGTCTCCGGGACGGCCGCGCGCGCTCTTCTGCGCATCCGAGGGACCGGCGACTGGGGGAGCGAGTGGCGCGAGTGGAGCGCATTGCCGCGAGGTGCGCGCGAGCTGTGCGCTGCGATGAAAGACTCCCAACTGACACGTGCGTCGCTGTGGAGCAGGCTGTTCCAGCGGATGGATCGGGGACGTAGTGGTGAGGACAAGCGTGTGCTCGGCGACGTCCTCTTTGCCTCCCCGCCGACCTGCCAGTCCTTGATCGCGTACTCCTCGGAGCCCAATCCAGTGCCGCTGCCGCCATCCTCGAGCACGCCGCAACGATGCCAAGACCCGGGCGTCTACTTGGGCGGTGGGACCGGCGGGTTGGCTTGAATCGACGCCATCGACTCGCGGGAGGTGCCGATGGACCCGCGACTCATGAGCAGCCGCGTCTCGGTGGCGCCGGCGTGGCCGTCCTTGGAGAAGGCGAACCCGTGGTAGGCGCGCTGCAGCGTGTGGCGCACGTGGTCGGTGCGAGAGATCTTGCGGCTCGACGGCACGACGGACGAGGCCTTGCCTGCCACCTTGGACGCGCTGATGGGAGCGGGCACGGCCACAGCCGCGTCCGACGTGTCCTCCCAGACGAGCAGCGAGTGGTCCATGTCGAACTTGACGACCTCCTTGGCGAGCTGCCAGTACTCGGGGAAGAAGCAGAGCTTGATGCCGTTGACCAGGTGCGCGTACGAGAGCGACGTGACGGGCACGAAGAGCAGGAGCAGCCAGAAGGGCTTGCTCTGGAACGTCTGCTCCATCATCTGCTCCCACGCGAGGTCCGACAGCATCTGGACGTGCCCGGACACGAACGCGACCAGGAGCCACAGCGCGAAGGAGCCGACGTAGAGCAGGAGGTTGAGCGGCAGGAAGCTGTTCTGGTACAGCATGAGCTTGACGTTGGCGCTCAAGACGACGAGCGTGAAGACGACATTGCCGTTGAGCCACATGGTCGTGCTGGTGGCGTGCACGCCGTGGTTCTCCAGCGCGCCGAGCGTCACGAACGTCACGACGAGCGACTCGAAGATGGCGCCGACGACCCAGAAGAAGAAGAGCGGCCGGTTCAAGTCGGTGTTGCGCGGACCAGTGGCGTAGAGCCTGGGGAACTTGGTCGCCAGGCTGTCCGAGACGTCTTGGTCCAGGATGGACAGCGCGACGATGGGGATGGCCGTGAGTGAGATGTTGTAGATCTGCACGCCGGTCTCCAGGAAGAACTTCTGCCCGGAGAAGCCGCACAGCAGCGTGTACCAGTACTGCGCCGCCGTGACCAGGATGTTCTTGTAGAAGATGTAGAGCACGAGCTGCGCCATGCGCCGGTAGTTCCAGCGGCCGTGGACGAGCAGCAGGCGCTCCAGGAACCGGAACTGCGCGATCGCGTAGTCGCTCGAGTTGACGGCTTGCATGCCCTCCTGTCCCGAAATGCCGATGCCGATGTGAGCTTCTTGGATCATCGGCACGTCGTTCGCTCCATCGCCGATGGCGAGCGTCCGCACGCCGTCCACGTGCTCCTTGATCAGGGCGACCATTTCAGCTTTCTGGGCTGGTGAAACGCGGCACGCGATGACGGCGACGCAGTACTGCGAGAACTCCGCCAGGAGAGCCCGGCAACTTCCTCGGAGCGCGTGCGTGAGGGCCTCGCCATCGATCACGAGCGCGAGCTTGCGCAGCTCGCCTCGCGACGCGGTGGGTGCTTCCTTGTACACGCGCACCTCGACGCTTCGCGTGTTGATCAAGCTGTTGAGGTGGGCTTCGATGAGCTCGGGCGCCGGGAACTGCTTGGTGTTGACGATGTGCATCTTCATCTCGTTCGTCACGAGCTGGCAGGCAAAGCCGATGTTGATGGCCGTCTCCTCCTTGTCGCCCGTGAGCACCCAGATCTTGATGCCCGCCTCGGCGAGGTGCGCGATCGTTGCCGGGACGCCGTTTTGCAGCTTGTCCTCGATCGCAGTCGCGCCGAGCAGCTCCAGGTTGCTCTCGATCTCGTCCATACATTGGTCAATCTTGTTGGGCTGGTCTTGCTTCCGCTTGGCAAGCTCGTCCAGGTTGTTTTGCGCCTCGTGGAACCGAGAGGACCACTCGGCGTAGTACTCCGGGTCGATCTCCCGGAAGGCGATCGTGAGCGTGCGCAAGCCGTCCTCAGCGTAGCTGTCAATGTGCTGCCGCGTCTGCTCTTGGAGCTTGAAGATGCCGGTCTCCCCCTCCATGTCCTTCGCCAAGCGGCCGAAGATGATCACGTCGGCGCCTTTGGTGTAGATGAATACCCTGCCGTTTGGATGTCGGATGATCGTGCTCATCCGCTTCCTCGTGCTGTTGAACTCCAAGACGTCGAGCATTTCGAATTGCTGGCTCGTGCCGTGGATGTTCACGTGGGCAACACCAGGCGTGCGGTTCATGAACTGGAAGCCGAAGAACCCTGCGCCAGCCACAAGAGCTTGCTCATCCGGAGACGACGCCGACAGCGTGACGACGTCCGAGTTCTCGCGTCGCTCCGGGATGACAGTGTGGCAAACGGCCAGGTGCGTGAAGAATGCGTCGATCCTCCGCTGCTGCGCCGAGCCTGCCCTACCCTTCATGTCCTCAAACAGCTCTGGGCCGTCGAAGTTGACATATGGAACACTCGAAGTCGCTGACTCGGGCTTGATCACCGGAAGCGGCTTCCCGGCTCGGCGGAGCGCAGCCAGCCCGATCTCCGTGGTGCCGTTGCCGTACGATACGCCTCCGATCGAGCACTTGCGGAACTCCATGACGTTGCAAGTCAGCGTGCCCGTCTTGTCGGAGAACACGTACGAGATCTGCCCAAGCTCCTCGTTGAGCGACATGGAGCGAACGAGGGTCGGCGTATCGGTCGCTTCGTGGTAAATGTGCCTATCCCACTGGATGAACTGCGCTTGGAGGTACTTGACCATGCTCATCGAGACGGCGAGCGAGATTGGCACGAACTGATACATGAGCAGCAGGTAGTAGAACAGCATGACGGTCCAGTCGACCACGACGCCGCTGTCAGAGGCGTCGAGCTGGAGATACCACACGCTGTCCTTGTCGGCCTTCCAGATGACGGCACCCGTCGCTCCGACGGCGCTGAAGACGATGAGAATGAGCAGCAGCACGACGATGTAGGCGTTGATGGACCGGTCCATCGTGCTCATCTTGGACGGCGGCGCCGAGTTGCTCATCATGATCTTGGTGTCTTTGCCCGTGTTGACCACCACGCCGACGACCCACTCGGTGTTCCGGATGATGCAACCGCGCAGGATCATGCTCTCGTACGGGATCGACTGCTTCTCCTTGCCGCTGATCTCGAGCACGCCCTGAAAGCTGTTGATGGCGTTGTTCGGGGGCTCGCATCGAATGACGCCCCTCATCTTGACGAGGTGGTTGATGTCGCCCATTTCCGCGAGCGTGCAGTCCATGGCCGAGCGGACCTTCATGTTTGTTTCTCCGTCGAGCGACTTGGTCTCGACGTAGCAGATCCCGCACGGCGGCGCGTTGGCCGCCTCACTGACTGCGAGCACAAGAACGTCAGAGGGCACCAACTCTCGGTTGTGGATCTTGATAATGTCTCCCACGACCACATTCGCCCAGGTCTTCTCCACAAACGTGCTGGTCGCTGGGTCTAGTACCGTCGTCGGACTCGCGTTCGCGACGTTGTCGGCAATGTGGCGCTTCCGATCTTCGAGGATCGCGAACACGGCATCCACCGTGACAATAAACATGAGCGGCGGCAGTGTGGACGGCTGGCCTCCCGTGTTGCTGATCTGCGGGATGCACTGGAGGATGCAGATGACGAGGAAGTACAAGTTGGAGAGCTTGCGGAAGGTCTCGAAGAGGAACTTGGGCAGGAACGACACCACCGTGTACTTGGACGTGACGATGAAGTTGGTGCAGAAGCCCTGCTCCGAGTTGTGCGCCGACTCGTTCAAGTGCACCACCCGGTACTCCTCTTTGGCGGCCATGATGCTCGCGCGACGCATTCTCTGGCGCCGACGGCCGTGCAGTCTTCTCCGAACGCTTCACGTTGTGCTCCTCCGAGACGCGCTCCTCCGATCAGGACTGCTCGAGACTCTTTATAGTTGTGACGGCAACGCGGGTCGCTCTTGCGACGCCATGCCTCACTTGCCGGACGCTAATCTTGTCCGAGGTATTAATACCCGGTTCGATGCCAACCAAGTGAGCGTGGTCGCCACCGTCGACCATCACTTGTTCCCTGGGCGTTTGACTGGAAATGGCCGCGCGATAACAATAGGCGGCACGAGCCGTTGCAGGCCTTTGGACTGCAGTGACAGCTCGTTCCATTGCGACGGCGTTGGTGTTGCTGTTGAAGTTGCCGGGAGTGATGATCGCCCGACGGAGATGGTGCTGTCAACATGCAGCGAACAGGGTGAGGACAGGAATGCTTCAGTGTGTGTCCGGACGCTGCGGCGGCGCTGACGACCTCCAACGCAGGCTAGTGAGGCATCGATAGCGCTGGCAGAGTGCGCAGCTGGGCAAGTGGAGGCGTCTAGACTTATATTGGCGCGGTTGCAGACTGGAAGTATTGTTGTGCATCGCCGCTTTGCTCTAGCGTTGCGGTGGACACCGGAGGGTCAAAGGCCTCGCCATCAGATCCAGATGCCGTCCGCGCTGACAGCACTGGCCGTCACGCCCGAGCAGGTGAGGAACCCGCTGGCGTCGCTCTCGCTGACGCTGCTGGCGTCGTTGAGCCCACTCTGCTCTTCCACGTCGCCGTGTCCATCGCTGTCGTCGTCTTGCCGATCCACGACATCGCTCTCCCTCACGGCCCCACCGACACTTCCAGGAACCGACACCGAGTCCCAAGCCTCGCGCAGGAGCGGGGCTTCGAGCCGATTCCGAGCCAGCACCGCGCGGATCTGCGCCGTCATCCACGCAGGGACGGCTGCGTTCGAGGCGAGGCTGAGCGTCTCTAGCTGGAAGTTGACGTCGAGCGCCTCCAGCAGCGCCTGCGCTCCGTCTTGCGCGATCGAGTTGTCTGCGAGCCCGAGGTAGAGCAGCGAGCAGTTGCACTGGACGGCCTCGGCCAGCGCCTTGGCTCCGCGGTCCGTGATGCGGTTGCTCCACAGCTGCAGGTGCGTGAGTGCTGCGTGGCCGTACAGCGCCTGCGCCAGCGCCTCGGCCCCCTTGTCCGAGATGTCGTTCCCGGACAGATCGACGTGCTCCAGCGTCGCGCTGCGGCACAGCATGGCGGCGATGGCGGCCGCGCCGTGGTCACCGATGTTGTGCTCGCGAATGACGAGGCGGCGCACCGTGCGGTTGGTCTCGAGCGCGCGCGCCACCAGCGTGCAGCCGTCGGCCTCCAGCCGCTTGTTGCGCTTGAGGAGGAAGGAGAAGTCGAGCTCGTCGATGTCCGTCTCGTTCCGGGACACGGCCTCCATCACGTCGCCCAGCGTCGGTCCTAGCGGCATGGAAGACGTCAAGAGCGGGTCAGCCGCCTCTCGAATGAAGCCAAGGGGTTGTCGACGAGCGTACCGGATGACGGAGCGATGCCTCCGCTCTTGGCAGACGACCCAGGCGTCGGTACGCACGCAGACGGCGACAGTGGTTGCAGGCCCATTACCGTCGCTGTCAGCTCCGTATGAGGCTCGCAGGGGAACTTGCGCTGTGACCTGCCGTCCTCGTCCAACGCCGTGCCGCCCTCGTCTTGGTTATCGCTGGCTGGTCGACGCGGCACGCGAGCAGGCGAGGCCTCGTCCTCGGACGACTTGGCTGGATGTCGAGACGTCGGTGCGGCCGATGCACATGCATCATCTTCGGCCGGAGAGGCAGTCAGACACGCCGCGAGCGGCGCGACGAGCTGCTGCATTCGCGCGCGAAAGGAAGACGCAGGGAGGTGACCAACTGGATGGTTCGCCAGTCGTGAATCCAGTGTCAGCGGGGGCGATGGCGCGAGCAGTGGCTGTCGGGCGTCCAGGCCGCGTCCGTCTTCATGCAGGACGTGGCGCCAGTGCCGCTGCGACGACGCCGACAGGAATAGCGACAGCAACGGACGCACAGACCGTTAGATGGGCAAACGTCCTCCATGCTTCATCACCGATCAGCTAGTGTCTGCACCTCGAGGCGGCGGCGGCGACGACGCAGGTTGATGTCGGGCATGAGTATCGCCGCCATGTCGAGCTGTCCGTCGACACCGAAGGCTGTGGCGAGGCGTCGGCAACAAGGCGGAGGCGCCTGGAGCACGATTGAGGCAGCCACGTCTCCTTCTGGAACGCCTCGAGCCAGGTGGCGGGGACATGGAGGGCACAGAGCGATCGCCGAGGGCTGTCGGCTGTGACGAGCCCCTAGTCGCTCGCGCGTGATCATGCGGTGGCCAACAGTGGAGGCGCATGGAGGGAAGGGCTTGCTGTCCAGATGGGGACCTGGCCGACCTCTGCCGCCTTGTCATGTGCTGGCGTCAGCACGGCAACTCCGAGTCCATGGGCTCGTGTCCGGATATGCGTTCAAGGATGGCATTAGGCGGAGACCGTCAGTCAACGACGATGAACTCGTGCCGAGAAGAAGACGAGTGCTTTTAGTTGGATGCTCATTGTCCTCTACTTTGTTGGCCGTGGCCAAAACTGCGAACGCATGCAGGAAGGAAACGAAAGCGATGGCGGCGCCAACACGGCGCGCTAAAAATGAGAGGAGCTTCGGTCCGTCTTGATCAGTCACTCGCACGCATTCCACACACACAAATACGATACGCGGCGCGGGGCCGCGTGCTCACCGCTTGCGGCTCTTGTTGATCTCGAGGATGATGGCCTGCAGCTCGATGCACTGCTCGCGCATGAGCTCGAGGTCGTACTTGAGGTTGCGGTTCTCGATCTTGAGCATGGCGTTCTCGTCCTCGAGCGAGATGCCGCTCGAGCTCGACGTGCTGCCGCTGCCGCTGCGAGGCTTCATGAAGCTCTTGGCCTTGGTCGACAGGTCGCCAAGCCGCTTGATGCTGCCGCGGCGGCCAGTGCCGTCTCCACGGAACGAGTTGATGCGGTCCATCACCGACTGCTTGCGCCGCGGGACGACAGCCGGGTCGTTGTCGTCTCCGAAGCCCTCGTCGTCGTCCGAGTTGTCCATGTCGTCGACCCACTCGCCGCCGTCCGCGTACTCCTCGTCCGAGTCGTTCAGCGTGTCGATCTCGTCCACTTCGTTGTGCGGCACATCGGCGGTGAGGTACTTGCGGTAGCGGCGCTGGATCGTGACAATCGCGCGGCGCTGGAAGAGGAACTCCTTGCGCTCGAGCACCATGCGACCAAACGACTGGAGCACGACCGCGGCGCGGATTTTGTTGCGCAGCCGGCGGCGCTCGATGAAGCCGAGCGCGATCCGCTGGATGCACGTCGCCTCGTAATACATAAAGTCCGACTTCATGGCCTCCAGCTCCTCCATGACGCCGTTCTTGAAGTAAATAAGCGTCTTGCCCATCTGGTACTCGAGAGGCGCCTTCCGCCCGATAGACGACATGAAGATGCTGCACGTGCGCCGGACGTCAGGGCTATGCATCGACGGAGGGAACATGATGCAGTAGCGCGACGCGAGCTCCTGCGGCGTCAGGCGGCTCGGGTAACCAGAGCGCGTGATGCGGATGGCTTCAATCACACCGGCCGATCGCAGCTGCTCGACAATCATGCGCTTGTTGAACTCCGTCGGGCTCTTGTTCGGGTTCGGCTTGATGCACCGGACGTAGTGTGTGTTGGTGACCGTGATGTTCTCCATGAGCTGCGACAGCGACGTCTTGAACTGAGAACCCAAGCTCTTGGGACCCATCTTGCTGCGGTTGCCGCTGCCCTCCGTCACCCCTTCGCTGCCTTCGAAGAGCTCCGTCAGCATCGACACGTTGCTCGACTGGATCAGGTCCAGAAGATCCTTCTGCAGCGTGTCGCGGTGCTTCTCCATGAACCCGACCGTCTCGTACGTGACCGCACCCGCGTAGTGGTTGATGATGAACTGCGTGCGCTTCACCTTCGGGAAGTCAATGTGCGCGTTCACCTCGCCGTTCGACTTCTTCTGGTGGTTCGTGCGGATCTTGTTCACAAGCGCCTCCTCCGTGCCACGCGGCTGCCGCAGATGGTCGTTCATGAGCGCGATAATGCCGAGCTTGCCGTCAATCACGTCCACGATGTCCTTGTTGTCCTGGTACTGGATGTGGTCCCACTCAAGGCCCTCCTGGATGTACTCGTCCTCAACCGTCTTGAACACGTCCGTCGTGAACTTCTGCTGCAGCTTCTCGTTCGCGTAGTTGATGCAGAACTGCTCAAAGCCGTTGTGAGCAAAGTCCTCAAAGCCGAAGATATCCAGCACGCCGATCTGCCCGTCAATACGACTCTCATCCGTGCTGATGGCGGCGTTGATCTTCTGCACCATCCAGTCGAACATCTTGGAGTAGACCGTCTTTGCCAACGCGTCCCGGTTCTCGTTCGCCTCGATAGGGTCAAGCGGCACTGTCACAGCATCGTTGCGGGTGATCACCGTGCGGTTGCACAGCGCAGCCTCGATGCTCGTGTTCGGCAAGCCAAACATCTTGGCGGCCTTCGTGAGCGCGTCGTCGCTAGAGATTCGCGATCCACTCTCACCGCTCGGCGAAAACGAAACCTCGCCGAGGTGCAGCACACCGGCAAGGATCTGGAACAGCGTCTTCTGCGCGCGGGCGTCCAGTCCAATCAGAGAGAGCGAGTTGCGCGTCCCAGCAAGCCACTTGCTGTCGTCCAGACCGGGAATCTGCATCTCAGCAAGCTTGCCCGTGTACTTGTACGCTCGAGAGGGGTCCATTCCGAACTCCTGGTGCTCGCGGCTTGACAGACCGGCCAGCAGCTGATAGAAGATGTGGTAGTTGCGCTCACCCTCCGTGATTGACACAACGCGCGACTTCTCCAGCAGGTACGTGTCGCACTTGGCACCGATCAGCTTGCCGCGGCTGTCAAACTGCAGCTGCGTGAACTTGCCGAAGCGCGAACTGTTGTCGTTGCGCGTCGTCTTCGCGTTACCGAACGACTCGAGCAGTGGGTTCACGTCGATCACCTTGGCGATCGTCTTGTCCTTGCGTCCACCGGCGACGCTCGCCAGGTGATTCATGACGATCTTGGTCGTCTCCGTCTTACCGGCACCCGACTCGCCACTCACCAAAATACTTTGGTTCACGTTGTTCTTGGTCATGTGCTTGTACGCGGCGGTCGACGTCGAGTACACGTGCGGAGGCAGCGAGTCGCGGGGCTTGCGCAGGTATTGGTCGTGCAAGTGGTCACCATACAGGTTGTCGATCCACTTGTACGGGTTCACGGCGATGACGATGTCGTTCGTGTAAGTGTCTGAGTGGCAATTGGACGGTTAGTTGGTTCGATGAGCAGCATACCGTCCATAGGCAATGACCAACACTTACATGGCTTGGACGCTTCGAAGCGCTGCTTCAGATTGAACAGAATCGACGGCTCGTTCAGGTACCGCAGCAACCGCATGTCTTCCACGCCGCCGGGGTTGTCGTGCAGAATGGCAATCGGGAGCGACTCGATTTCGGTCGCAGTCGGGCCAGCAACGGCACGAATCGTATCGGGGTCCTTCAAATCCACGACGCGCTGCTCCGATCCACCTGCGTCCAGGAACGCAGTGATCGTGGCCTCCTTCCTGCGCTCGTTGTAATCGACGATCTCCGACAGAAGCCACACCTCTTCCTTGTCCGGAACGTAGCACTGCACGCCGGGGACGATCAGGTTCTGCTTGTTGCTCGCTCCCGCAGCTTGACGACGCAGTTGCTCCTCCTTCAGTTGGAGCTGCTCGTTCATAAAATGTTTGCGCTTCTCCTCGAGACTGAACGTGCTGCGGCGGCGGTTGCGGTTGTTCCAGTACGTCTGGCGCTTGCGCACATAGTTGCAGCGACCCGTTGACCGCTCCACCTTGCGGCGAGGGGTGAACGGAATCTTCGACTGCCCGTTGCTGTTCGACGCCACGGCAGGAGCTGCTGTCACAGGCGCATACGAAGGTTTCCGCGCTCCAAACGTGTTAGCATTCGCACTCGAACCGGCGCTGGGCTTGAACGAGCTGACCGACGCCTTCGGGCTCGACGGCTTCATGTATGACGGGGTGCTGGATGGGGCCGTGGGCGGCGCAATGGGCTTCAAGTTGTTGCTCGCCATGAACGCAGCCAGCTTGCTCTGGTTTGAGTCAGACCGCGCCTTGCTGGCGTTGCCCACAGCAGGCGGCTGCTTCTTCATGAAGTCGTGCAGCTTGTTGCCCGCGTTCGACGTCGCAGCCGGTCGCGAGGTCGGAGAGGCAGACGCTGCCGTCGATGGCGAAGAAGAAAATCCACCACTGGCCGGCTTGCTGGCGCTCTTGGGGGAGAAGACAGCCTTCCGCTGCGCAAACTGGCCGTTCGACTGCAGACGCCCTCGCGTCGGCTCGGACTTGGGGGCTGCCGACGCGACAACCGGCTTGTTCGGCACTGCAGATGCTAATGACGATGGGGAGACCGATTTGGCGAAGCTGGAAGTTGGACCGGTGCCCGGTGCCGAAGCCGGGGCGGAGACCGTGTCAACAGCCGGTGGGTTTGAGCGCATAAACGCCGCGAACTTGTTGCGGACTTCGCTATTGCCACCGCCCGCGGCCTTGGCCACAACCGGCGACGGCGTGGGCTTCGGTGGCGTCGCCACCGGTGGCGGCACGGGAGAAGCCACGACTGCCGGTGGGGGAGCCATTTTCCGCGGGACGCTCGACTTTTTAGGCGGCCCGGCCGGTCGCTGGACGTGCTCGAGCGGCGAGTCGTGCGCGGCCGGCATCTGGCTCAAGAAGGCGTTCAGCCGGGACGCGTTGGCGCCGCCGCTGTTGCTGCGCGTCTCCTTCCTCGGTGGTGGGGGCGTCGCGGGATGCGACATCGGCGGCGGTGGCGAGTCCGGTGACCGAGGCGGCGGCGAGTCCGGTGACCGAGGCGGCGGCGAGTCCGGCGAACGAGGCGGCGGGGACTGCGGCGACTGTGGAGAGAACATGAGCGACTGCACCTGCGGCGACATCGGCGGAGGCGTCGACGGCGGCGTGCCCTGCGGCGACTTGGCGGGCGTCTTGCTCTTGGACGACTTCTTCTTGCCGAAAAAGTTGCCCTTCATGAAGGACGTGAGCTTGCTGTTGCTGGCCTTCTTGGTCACGGGCGAGTTCTCGCGCGAGCTGCCGGTGGAAGACGTCTGCGACTCCGAGTCCGACAGCGGGTTGCTGTCCTCCTCCTCGTACGGCCCCGTGTACCCAATGCTGCCGAACTTGTCGAAGAGAATTGAGAGCGTCGCGATGACAGCCACAAAGTCGCTGTCTGCGTCCAGCACGTCGTCCGGCTGGAAGAGCTCGGCGTCGCGCAGCCCCTGCGCGCGACACCACTCGAGGAAGAGCCGGATGTTGGCCTTGGAGTGGAAGACCGTGTTGAGCTTGTTGACCTTGAGGTTCGCGGCCGGGTCGATGGCGTTCGCGAGCAGGCACAGCATCTGCCCGTCCTGCAGCATCGTCGACAGGTGCTCCGTCGGGTCGGCCGCCTGCTCCGTGACCTGGCAGATCCAGTCCTGCAACTCCTCCATGCGCCTCATGGTCGCGGTCCGGGACTGGCGCGGCGCCGAAGGCTGCAGCAGTCGAGTGTCCGAGACTGGCGCTCGCTCGGTGGTGCAAATGCTGCTCCCCTCTCTGACGCCGACAAGCGCGGCTCGGTCGGTCGACAGCGGCCTGTCCTGTCCTGTCCTGGTCCTGTCGGCCTCCTAGTTCCTTCCGTTGGCGCGCCGACTGCGCACACGTCGCTCGCTCGCTCCCTCGACGGTCAGGCGCGCGCTCCGCGGGGAATGGGCCGGCCGGACGCTCGCGCGCGCGCGTGCGGCAAGCGGCAGGGGCGGCGGGGGGACGCGGGGACGCGCAGGGCCTCGACACTAGCGCTGCCGTCGGCTTTTCTCCGGTTTCAGCGAATGCGCCGCGAGGGAGCGACTTTCCCTCACGTTCTTGTTTCTTTCCGCGGCGGCCGCTGGCTCCTGCCCGCCCTTTTCCGAGCAACCGTACCAGTAGACAGGTACAATGCGGACGATGGGTGTACCCCGAAACTGACTCCCTGCCTTGCTTCGGAGGTCTTGAACTGAGTATGGCTGGAGAACCAGAGGGCGGACCCTAGCCCCAGTCCGCCCGCAACCGGGCGATTTGACAACTTGACACTTGACAAAACAGGACCATATAAGGCATCACTTTTGACGGCTGGAGGTGCTCGTTTTGACACGCCATGCCTTCTGGACTGCAGAGCCCAGAAGTGAAGAGCGGTCTCGATATCGCGTCGCCGTGCGCTGGGCTGCCAATGGATGTTGCTGCCAAGCGTGTGGCCGGCAGCTGCAGTCGCCAAAGACCGCGCACCTTATCCTCCGCGCTTCCTCCTCGCTGGAGAAGGGTGGGTGCGGCCTCCATGTGTAACATGGCGCCAACCACGGTGTGTTCCCTGCCGTGTCCTGTCGAGCGCATTTGCTGGCGGGAACCGTCTGGTCCCTCAGCCAGTTCCACTTACGCCCAGTATGCTGTAAAGGTTTGCGCCTGTCCGATGCGTCCGGCAAACGTAAACGGGCCACGAGTGCCAAGTGGATCCATCCATAAACAACCGAACACGGACTTGATCCGTAACTAAACAAAATGGTGCACCCAACTTGAAGCGGTCGCCTGCCCAAAGGTCGCGCGTGTTCGAATGGAATGCAGGCGACGCCTGCAGATTGAGGGAGAAAAGATCGCGAGGCCGTGGACGCAGCTCACTCGGGGTTTTGGTCGGCTGCCTGGCCAGCTGCCGCGCGCGCTCCACTCTGGTCTCTCGAACGAGTATGACGCGCGTGCTCGCCGCCGCGCTGGCCGCGCTCTGCGTCTCCGCGAGCCTCCTGGGTGTCGCCCACGGCAGCATCGCCTCGGGCTTCCTCGTCGGCCGCCAGTTCGCGTACGCCGGCAAGTTCTGCTTCTCCTACAAGCCGACGCTCGCCGAGGTCGCAGGGGTACGTCCGCCACGCACTCACGCCCTTCAGTGCTTCTTGGTGTGCCGACTCACGAATGCGGTGCCGCCGCCTCGACGCCGCAGCACATTTCTGGCAAGATCGAGGCCAACGTGGACGATCTGCAGGTCGCCATCTACGACGACGAGGCGCTCTTCTGGAACTACATCATGACGGACCCGAGCTGCGACTGCCGCTGCAAGCTGTCGCCGCGCCACGCCAAGCGCGTGCTCAACGTGACGGCCTCCACCGACGACCTCGACATCCCCTTCGAGTTCGACTTCGACGTGCACGAGCACATCCGCCCGCGGTTCTGGTACGTCGCGCTCGCGCGGTGCGTGCCCGGCGGCGACCAATACCGCCCGTCCTTCACGCAAATCACGCAGCAAGAGTTCGACAAGTACTACTTCTCCGCGTGGTTCGAGCTCCACTTCACGCAGGCGGATGGGAGTGAACTGCCCGTGCAGCAACGAGGACTGCCGCTCACCTACAGCATCATGGCTGTGCTCAGTGCCGGCGTGGCTGTCGCGCAGACCATCTCCGCGCGCGCCATGCGCCAGTCCGAGTCGTTTCACTCGATCGTCAAGCTGCTGACCATGGTGGTGGGCTTCTTCTTCGCGGCCAACGCACTGCTTGGTCTGCACTACGTGGCGCTAGCCGCCAACGGCGTCGGTGTGGTATTCTTCTACTACGCCGCCAAGATCGTGCAGGTGTTTGTGCGAGTCGGCACCATTTTGCTGGCGATGCTCGTCGCCAAGGGGTGGACGATCACAAGCGTCACCCTGCACGGACAGGAGACGCTCTCGTGTGTCATGGTCACCTTCCTCGGGCTCTATCTGTCCATGGCCATGTGGTACCTCGTATGGCTCGACCCGGCGTCAACGCTCTACATCTACGAGTCGTGGCCAGGAGTCGGCATCTGCTCCATCCAGCTAGCAGTGCTTGGGTGGTTTGCCGTCACTCTTTTCGAGACCCGGGAGCTCGAAGAGAGCACCAGCAAGCGCCGCTTCTTCCTTCAGGTGAAGGCGATCACTTCTTACAGTTCCCCACTCATCCTTTCTTCACACGGCTGACGTTGTTTCTCGACAGATCGGCGCACTCTTCGGGGTCTACATCGCTGCTCTGCCTGTCACAGTGCTCATCGCCGCGTTCCTCTCGCCGTGGGTGCGCGAGGAGACTGTCGCAGCCATGTCCACATCTGCCGACCTCTTCGTCTACGCAGCGCTCGTCTACATCCTGTGGCCATCCCGTGCCCCGCGCTTCTTCGAGGTATACATACTTCGAAGTACATCCTGTCTGGAACCAGTGACTCCGTTGATCAGACGGATCGACTCACGCTGCTACTCTGTTGCCCACTCCGCAGCGGCTGTATTCCGTCTCGACGTCGGCCGAGAAAGCGTCCCTGCGGGAGCAAAACCTACCTACCGAGGAGCTTTGAGCAACAAAGGATGCGTTCCGAGTTGATGGCTGCGGCCAAACGCGTGGCCTTGCATGTTTGAGTTAGCTCGACCGTCTACCAGCGTAATCACAGGTTGACTTTGTCGAGCGAGCGCCGCGTCTGCCAGTAGATGTCGAGCACTTGCGCTTCAATGGACAACAGTTGTGCGAACGCGTGGACAATCTCATCGGTGCACGCAGAGGATTCATCAGTGTCGTCCAGGCTGGTGGCGACCTTTTCCATCAGCTCCTACATCCATTGGGAGTGAGGCGAGCGTCAGTCAACATGCGAAGCCTTCCATGCATGGCGAAACCTGGCGACAAATCACCTGAATGAGCGCCTCCAGACCCACAATCGCATCCACGTGACTGCCCAGAACCAGCGACAGGCGACCACACGCACGGTTGACCGCGTGAGGATCGTGCTGCACTTGCGCCTCCATCTCCACTATTGCCTCAGCCAAAAGAGCCCGCATCTAACACCATCGTAGGGGTAAAGGTCAGCACGCCGGACACCGCGGTGACAGTTCAGATCGCTGCGCATACGTACCGCGGATAACTCCGAAGAGTCCGAGCACTGCACTACGACAGACAACGCGCCGGTACTGCCTTGTGGCTGCAGCTTCAGAAGTAGCAAGTTCCCAGACAAAGTCCGAAGTGTGAGCCACAGCTTGCTGCCCTGCACAACTCGGCAATTGCGCCTCAGCATGGATGCATCCGCCGTCGGTAACACTCGATTGAGAAACTGGAGCATACGCTCGACCCGAGTACTTTCCGGTTGGCCCCTGTCGGTGACGGGGAGGATCGATGGGATCGTCATCGAGAAGCGCGAGGGGCTTGTCAACCTCGTTAGGGACAACCTGCCTTCCTCAGGGCTCTGCTCCGCTGCCACACGAGTCACCTTCGACCAAATGCTGGCAAAAGAATCGTCGGATTCGGCATGGGATGCCAACGCCGACCACCATTGGACGACGCTGTGCCCACTCGACTTTTCGTCACCCAGCGCATACCGAGACGCGTATCGAGATGGTTCAGCACTGCGGCGTGCCGGCGAAGCTGCAGTCGCGGAAGTGTGCTCGTTCACAGGCTCACCGAGTTGGACGAGGAGCAGCTGTTGTGGCGTTCCGATAGGGATCGACAGCGCGAAAGTACTTTCATCTTCATTGTCGAAGCCACTTCGACAAACGGGTGAGGAGTTGGCATGCGGGCGGAACACAAGCTCACACGTTACCGTCAGGGCCGTGGTTTCGTCCAACCGCAAAGCCTCGGGGTCTAAGACCAATGTGGTATCTCCCCCGATATTGCCTTCCACTGAACTTTGCAGTGGGAATGTGTACGTCGCGACGCCATCATCCTCGTGTGGAGCCTGCAACTGGACTCTGATCATCCTGTCCACCACGACCAAGACAATATCATCAGACCATGACAATTGGCACGTCAACGTGCTGCGACTCGTACCAGCTTTCGAACGACTGGATAGCCGACGAGTGCTTGCCCAGTTGGACGGAGCATGTAAGCGCGACAGTATTGCGATCCGCGAAAGTGCCACAAACGGCTCGCGAAGCACGAGTGCTGCAAGAGATAACAGAGTCCACCCCTGACACATCAACACACACGTTGAATCGCAACCAAGAACGTCAGGAGCGTCCCAAATAGACGTTCCGAACACGCAACCAGACAATTTCGCTGTACCTTTGGTTCGAACGAGGCGTTGCACCTCCAGGGCAGAATGAAGCGCCTCAAGATGATTGTCCAACGCAAGCGATTGCACCCGTTCGTCTGCAGACCGTTCCGATACTTGAGCAATTTGCTCAAGCAAGAGGCGCACTCGGCCTTCATCACCACCATTTCCACCCGGGCCAGACCGAGAACTGGAGCCATCGCGACTAGGAAGCTCACCAGCTTCAGCGGCAGCAGCAGTTGCTTGCTCTTGTGATCCAAGGGTTGGCCCGATCGGTAGAACACGTGCAGCAACTGTTGAAAAGGCTGCCATCTCCATCGACACTACCCGCCCCGACGCGAACAGAACGGCAACGGTGTCTTCCGACGAATCAACTGCAAATCGGACCAGGTCCTGCAGAAGGTGAGCACGGATCATCCCGAATCCAGTCAGATAATTCTCGAGCATATGACACCTTCCCGGTGACGGCATAGATCCAGGTACGTACCGCTGGGAACGGCAGCTTTCGCGCACTATCGTCAACCAGTGCTGCGCTAGCATCGGCACCACCTTGCTGCCCATTCGTGAAGGTCATCAGGTCCGCGCAGGAGCAGATAAAAGCGGAGCCTTGATAGCAGTAGACAAGCACCGCGAGGCTGTGTACGACTGCGATCGACTGGATGGTGGAGCCGTCGCAAAGTTGGCGTCTCTGATAGCGGCGGACGTGCGATTGCGCTGGACGATTGCCACTTGCTTCGGATACCGCAGTCAAAAAGATCGCGAGTCGGCCATGCGTGCCGCAGATCAGCAGTGCATCACAATTCGGTAGACACCCATTGGGAGTTGCAGGCGGCGCCGTAACAGTAGAGAACGGGATGATCGCCGCGATCGGCTCACCGATCGACTCCATCAGTCTACCGGACCTGCCGAGCTTCAGCGTCTCTGAACGGTCGATTTCACGCGGAACTGGGAGCGTCGCAAACCGGACGCATCCATCTGTGTCCCCCTGGATCACAAACAGCGTGTCTTGTAGGTGCTCGGCGTCCTCCGGGAACAAGCTGGCTAGTAATCCAGCGAAGCGCTTGCTGCTTCCGTGAGCAGACCACGAACACGAGGACTGATCACCTTCGAGATCGTCCAGCTCGATGCTCGTGTCATGCTCCATGTCGTCCTCGCCACTCCCCGTGCCAGCAGGAGCAGCCCATTGATTGACAATGACAGTTGTAGGAGCGACCACACTGCGCACGACCGCGACCGCTGCCCCCACGAGCTGGACGTGCTCGATGCCGACAGCGCCAGGGACTTGGCACATCAACCTGGCCCGCTTAATACTCGACTGACTCGCCAGCGAGCTCGAGAGCTGTGTGGGAGTGATGCCGGCTGACAAGGACGAAAGCCCGGCACTTGGGGCGGTCGACGACAACCGCAGCGCTCCAGCAGGTCTCTGCAGCCAGAGCTGGCTCGCGACGCCGCCACGACACGACCGCTGGTCGGAAGGTGGCGGGAGTGTGACGATCCAAACGCCTCCATCCACGGTCGTGACAAGAAGCTGTGGTGTCTGGAGCGAGGATGCCGCGTCCTCGCTGCCGGACAGCTGGATGGCATCCACCGCCGTGATCGGGCTGTGCGAGCGCACCACGCACTGAGGGCGGCATCACAGCATCCAGAAACACATCGTGTGAGTTTCCGCTAGTACGCTGCGACGGACGCAGCAGGGCAGAGCGCGGCGCCTACCGCGAGGTGCCCATTCACGAGGTAGTGCAGTTGTTGCGGCCGGGTCTTGACCACGACGCGAGCCTCCCGCTCCTGCGACGATCGCCGCGCGTCACCGGCATCGACAGGCGTGCTGCACGCCACAGGATCCATCTCTGCACCATGAAGCACTGTGTGTTCGCGGCGTGGGAGCGCCACCGCCAGCGGCGCGCGGTCGGCCAGCCGTGCGAGCCGCGCCACATGCATCGGGCGTGGTGTTGGCATGTGGGTTCTCACCGTCCCTGAAAAATCGATTCTCCAGGAATCGAACCTGTATGAACTAGATTCCAGTACGATCATACATCTTCAAGTGAAACTCGATTAGTATGACTCTGAATTCATACTTTCACAAACCCATCACTCGACAAAGTTGGAGTGATGGGTTTATGGGTGTTTACCTTTCCTTTGAGACCATCACTTGCGAGTTAGTGCTCGTCTCCTTCCAGACCTCACTTCACTATACCAGGCGCTTCCAGCCCGAGCCGCCGCCTCGGACGGACCCGATGGAGCGCGTGCCGCCGCCGGTGCTGGCGCAGCTGCTCGAGCTGCTGCCAGCGCGCGACGTGCTCCAGCTGTCGCTCTCGTGCCGCGCGCTGGCGCCCGCCTCGCCGGCGGTGCGTGAGGCGCTGCAGCTCGTCATCTCGCTCCGGTTCGGGGACGTGGCGCCGTTCCTGCGCGCGGACGACGCGCGGTGGCCGCGCTCGCTGCTGACGCTGCGCTGCGCCGAGGTGCTGCGCGTCAAGGACCTGCTGGCGCGCGCGGCCGTCGTGCCGTTTGAGGACGCCGCGTCCTGCCGCGGCTCGAGCGTGGTCGTGAGCAAGGCCTGGCTGGTCGCGTGGAAGCGCAGCAGCCAGGTGTACGAGCAGTTCCTGCTGCAGTTCAAGCTGTCCAAGAAGAGGCAGCAGCAGCAGCGCATGCGACCGGCTGGCGGCGGCTGCGACGGAGGGCGGAGCGGGAGGAGGAAGGCCGCGGACGCGAACGCGGACTTGGCCACGGACCGAGCGCTCGTGGACGCGAACGCGGCCGCGCTCCAGTGCGCAGGCAGCATGATCGTGTGCGCGCACGACCGCCTACTGCCACTGGGCCAGTGCGTCGGACGCAGCCGGCGCGTGATCCTGACGCGCGGGACGTTCAGGAGGCTGTTGGTCTACGCCCCGGAGCTGCGCGCGTTCCCGCTGGCGTCCAGCGCCGACTGCAGCGAGTGCCTCCTGGAGCAGGACGCGCGCGAGCACGAGGTCGAGGAGAAGAAGCGGACCCGCTTCGAGGCGGAGATGTCCGGCTCGGACGCGCTTGTGGAGCTCTTGCTGCGGAAGACGGGGTACCCGGCCAACCTGTTCGCGCCTCGGGACGCGACACGGGCGCCGGCGTCGCCCCGCGCGCTCTCGCTTGTCCACTGTGGAGCGCGCACCAACGCGTCCTCCTACTTCTTGGTGCCGAAGAAGTGGCTCATCAAGTGGCGCAAGTTCGTGCGCAGCCAAGGAGACGATGCGCCCGGCCCGATCCTCAACTCGGAGCTCGTGTGCCTTGCGCACCGGCGATCCGTCGTGCCGCCATACATCTCCATGTTCCTCTCGGGCTTTTCGCTCGAGCAGTCTCTGCGCGCCACCCAGGGGTGTGTACGCCTGCTTTGCGTTGCCGTGCTGTCGCCATGATGCTCACGCTCACTTGCTGCCATGCCCAGGCTCGCGTCGTACCCGGCGAGGCAGTACGAGATCGTGACCTTCCGCGAGTGGGAGGCGCTGTACGACCGCTACTGCGCCGAGTTTGCCGTGGGGTTTGACGTGCGTGACGGAGCATACCAGTGGAAAACGCAGGAGTGCCAGATCTGCTACTACGGCATGGCCGGCTCTGGCGTCGGCAAGCGCATCTCCAACCGCTTCTGAGCTGCTTTGAAGTACTTGGAAGTATGAAGATCGAGTACATTATGTCGATGCAATGTTTGGTGGTGACTTGGTTCGCCATCAAGCTTTCCATAGCTAGACTAGACGATCGCTTAGATGCACGCACGTGCTAACGCATCCCATGAGACGGACTGCCTACCATAACAGCATACTACTCGGTGTGCTGCTTCAGGTACCGCGGGTTCACGTAGCTGATCATCTGCTCCTCTTCCTCCTCTTCGTTGCGCGTGTCCCCTTCGCGCGAGAACTGCTCTTCTAACCGCAGCTCCACCGACGACTCGCGCACGAGTTGGTCGCCCAACTGGTCGTCCAACTTATTGGACTCCCCGAGCTTCGTGCGTCGGAACGCCTCCATCATGGCTGGGATGTTGAACCGCGAGAAGCTAAGGCCACCGAAGCGCTCGACCTGCGACTCGTACGATACAAAGTTGAACACCTTGCTCCAGCGCTTACGGACTTCTTGACGTATGCGCTCGGTGCGTGCGTTCTTCTCTTCTCGGTACGCGCGGCGCGAGTCCATGATGCCCTCACTGATGATCATGCCAACGCCAAAGATGGTGACAGCGCAGCATGTGCCAACCAGCAGTGCGCTCAGCAGGGACTCGTTGATGAGCGACTCCTCATTCAGGTCGTTGAGTTGGATCAGGATGCCGAGCCACAGCGTCAAGAAGAGCTGGAGCTGCGTAATGCTCGCGACCAAGTTATCTGAATAGTCTTCGTACGGCTGGAAGAAGAGCAGGAACCACATCGTCACGAGACTGGGGGTACACGCACAAAACAAACATAAGACAGGAGTGGTGTGAGCGTGATAAAGTAGGGATGAAACGATGTCGAGCTTAAGCAAACGCACCAAACCGTGACAGCAAGCAACACTTGCTCGACGCTTCCATCTTGGACGAACACGATGACGGCGCTCAGGAACAGCTTGCGCGAGAGATCGACGACTTCGAACCACCAATAGGACTGGGAATCTGTAGGAGAAAAATGACTGTCCGTTAGGCACGAGCCATGGCAAGTGTCCAAAAAGAGATGACTCTCTGCTTACATTCGGCGTAGATGAAACCAAGTCGGGCTTGAACGGTAGAGTCCTGGCGAGAAAATGGCACGAGCGTGAGTTCGATGGCAAGATTGCACAGTAGAAGTATCACCAGTGCACCGTGAGGTTCTTGCGCTTCATGTACTTGGCCAGCTGTTCATCTTGCACGTCGCGGTTGTCCATGTCGCGAACTAGAACGCCGTCGGCCGCTTGCTGCTGAAGCACCTCCTTCAGCCATTTGTTACGGAGACGCCGACATGGAGTCTTACGCAGTAGCTTCAGCCGAGCGCTGACGCCGCGATCTTGCGCGAGCCAGATGAGCAGCCAGAAGAAGAACGGGATCCCGACGACCCACACGGCTACGCCCACCATGGCAACAACGCCAAAGACCACCCATGTCGAGTCGTAGCACACAATCCGGCGGTCCTGCACGAGGTAGTAGACGTCTCCTATCTCTTGGCAATTGAAGATCGCCAAGATGGTCTTGGACACCGTCGGGTAAAGGAACAGCGCGATCCAGCAATAAAGCTTGAGGCACTTGTTGCGGTACGTCAGGTAGTTCATGCGCAGCTTCACCCGCGCCTGCCAAACCCGCAAGTTGCTGCGGATCGTTCTTTCCAGAATCGCGCCCGAGAGCGTGTGTTGCTTCACGGGACACTCTTTGTGCACGGACCGAAAGATGCCAAGGTATGGAGTGCGCACCTGGGACATACCGAACTCGCGCTTCAGTCGGCGTGTTTCCGCTTGTACTGTGCCATCTCGTTCGCCAGTTTTGGCTGATGGCACTCCGTTCCCTTTAGGGGCGACTTCGGTGCCTGTCTCTGCGGTTGGAACACTTGTAGCAGCGTTGGCAAACCGCCTTGCACGCCACCACACGCGCGCCAGCACAAACGGGTTTAAGGACTCTTCATCGTTGCGAACAGCCTCGCTCTCGAAAACCGGGAGTCCACATCGTAGGCAGTTGCGCGGGATGAGCTGCAGCTTGTTCCGATAGCTGCGCAACCCCGCGTAGAAGTAGGCTGTGACGACTGCGAGCGTAATGCCGACCAGTATCACAGTGATGCTGACAATAACAAGTATGCGTCAGTTGCCTTCCCCAAGAGCAAAACAGCAACTGGACTGACTTACGTGAAGTTGAAGTAGAAGGTTGTTGTCACAATGCAGTCAATCCCGGCAATGGCAACAAGGTCCTGTGGAGTGATCACACCCAACGTCAGCCCCATCGTCTCACATTTAGAAGTGTGGCTGGTACAAGTCGTACCAGATTGAACTTGGCTGACACGGCCATGATATTCTGCATATCGGAGGACCACTTGATCACAAACGCGTCGCGGAAGTTGCCGAATATCTGGAAGAAGCCCACGAAGATTTTGAGCTTGCCAGCCTTGACCGGAAACTTGTGGCTCGGAGGATCAACCTCGATGCCGAACAGAATCTTGGCATCCTTTTTGGGTTTCCTCTTGAAGCGGGCCTTGAGTTGCTCTAAGCGACTAACAACAACAACTGACTGACGGCGGTACTGTGCCTTTGCAAAGTCCACAACGCTTTGACGCCGAGGACGCGCTGCTGTCGGCGGTCGGAGACGACGATCTGCCTCCGCTTTCTCCAGCAGAGAGATCTCGGTAAGATCTCGCAGGTATATGCGCACGGCAAAGATAGCGGCGAGAACACCGAGCACAATCAGGATCGGGATGACGAAGTTCTGCCACCGAACCGAGGCGCGAACCTCGGCATTGGCTTCGTCGCAAGCTGGACGCAGCATAAATACACATATCAGCGGCTGTTTGATGCATTCCTTCACACCAGGCAGTTGCGACGACACTCCGAGAACTTACGCAGACAAGTGTTGGACTTGGTCTTCTTGTAGTGATCAGCGCACACAGAGCAGATGGCTTGATTATAGCCTTCCGCACAGGCGCTCCCGGTTGAAACAGCAAGTGACTGTGCCTGGACTGTAACGTCCGCCTGGCACGCACTTTCAATCTAATCACGCAAGAAGCAATCGGGTTTGAGGCACCTGCCCATCTAGGAAGGACACAAAACCACTCACCTCGCATGCGTAGAATGACAGCCCGGATAGACACGAGAACGTTCGATCCGCTGTCCAATAATCCTTGAACCCGTTTGCGTTTGCGCAGTCGTTGATGATATCTGTCACGTTTTCCCCAGCCGTCTTGGCCACTGTCTTGCACGGATCGCCGTCTTTCCAATTGCCCGGGTTGCACTGCCTCGCGTGCTTCGAAGCAGGCGATTCGAACAAGTAGTAGCCTTCTTTCGTGCGCGGCGATGCCGATCCGTAGTCACTCGCAACCGTTTCGGTTGCTCGCCGAACTGCGATGGTACACTTTGACCCAGTCGGGCAGGCATAGCACCGCACACCATCCAAGCTGTGCGTTGTTGGCAAACACATTTCCCAATAAATGTAAGGGTCTGGTGACAGGTGGAACAAAGAACCCCATACAGCATCGGGTTGTACCTGTAGTGATCCTTCTGGCACCTTGAGCATTTCCTACAATGGAAAGAAGCACACATCGCATCAATACCGGCACTTGGTGTGCTCCATACCCGGCAGACGTACTTGTTGTCGGTCGAATAGCCTGGCGGGCATGACAGCATCTTGACGCTTTGGGTGAACGAAAGAGCGCCTTGCTCCGGTACCAGACACGACATCTGCAGCTGATACTCTTCGTCGCGTGGGTCACCCGAAAACGTTGCGCCTTCGAATGAGACAACGCCAGCGGCAGCTTCGATGGTGTCTCGCGGCTTGAAGTTAATGAAGTCAGACCCACTCGTCGAGTGGCTCGAGACACTGCATGTGGTCCCAAAGTCCAGCACTTCAATTTGTCCGTACAGGTCGATAGCTTGCAAACGAGGCCACACCAGCATCTCTTCTGCCACACTCTTCTCCGTGGACTGAATGGAGCTGAAAGATTCTTCATCTGAAGGCTGTAGTATCACCAGCCCACTCGACACATTTGTTGGCCACCACATCACTTCGACACTGCGCGTGTTGGTCGCGATATCGTAGAGGCTGTTGTTGGTCATCACGCAGTCTTTACACGGGTAGACTGGTGCTAGATCGTCGATGGAGTGCCAGAAAATGCAGCCTCCACTCTTCGCTGAATTCCTGGTAAGCGCCAGCTCCAGCATGTCGACGTTGTCGAGTGTTTGGCAAAAGAATGCACCGCCACGCACAGATGCCGAGTTCCGAAGAAAGCGGCTGCGAACAAATGATGCCTCCCGCGTACCCTGGATGTTGACAGCACCTCCGTATTCGCCGACATTCTGTTCAAAGATCACATCACTGACATTAAACGACGCCGAATCTGATATGGAGGCCGCGCCACCTTGCGAAGAGGCGTAATTGGACTGAAATGTCGACGCCACAACTGTAACGGTGGATGTGTCTGTTGCCGCGATAGCACCACCGCTTGTAGCCGTGTTGGCCTCAAATGTCGAGCTCCCCATGAAGTTCACCTTGGATTTCATGTGTGCCACAACTGCTCCTCCGGTAAGATCTGCGCTGTTGGCCTTGAACTGGGTCGCGTTCACCGTCAATCGCCCACCGCGGTCGACATAGACTGCCCCTCCATCTACCGCCGTATTGTCAGTGAATGCGCAGTTGTCCATGTTGATGATGGCATCAATGGCAGCAATTGCACCGCCACCTTCGGTCTTCCCGGTCTCCATTACCCCACCATTTGAATCGAAGACAGAGTTGACGGCAGAGACTGTCACATCTCGCCCCGCGAAGATTCCTAATGGTATCAGAGGAACAGCGATTTTGCATCAGTTACACAGCCAGCTTCACTGCGAGTAGTATCGCAATTGCAATACGTTCTTACCAGCACCGAATGCGCTTGCTAGGTTATTGCGCAGAGTCGCCATATCCAAAATGGCCTCAACGTCCTCGCCAGTGTCCAGATACAGTGCACCACCCGAGTCGTCGGCCGTGTTGTCGTACAACTCAGACGATACCACGACAACACGAGCTGCGGCCTCCACGAAGATGGCCCCGCCCAGATTGCTGGACTCTATCGAAACGCACACATAATCCAGGTTAGTGTTATCAGCCGCAGTCTGATCGAATTTTCACGCACTGCTTACTGCTCGACGTGATGGTGGAATCCACCAAGTAGGCCTGTGCGCTTTGGGACAGACAAATACTTCCACCCGACTCCGACGCAGTATTGGCAGCAAACATCGTGCCTTCGACCTGCAAATACGCGGACAGACTGATGTACGCTCCTCCCCCGGACTCCGCGCTTCCCTCAGTAAACTCGGAGTCTTTCAACTCTGCTGACGTGCCTTCATCGACCAAATACAGGAGTCCTCCGTGCTTGGAGCTTATACCAGTCGAAATTGCCTTCCTCGGTGCATATGTTGACCCTGACACGGCGCGAAAAAATGCTGACCACGTTGAACCAATGTCACACGCTCCACCTTTAATGCTGCTCTCCGCGATGACGATTGATGAAGCAGCTGCACCCGCAAGCGCTCCACCATAAAATGCAGCATTGCACATGAAGGAGCTATGCTCGATGGTTCCATTGGCCGTATTGTCAAGACTGAATCCACCGCCCAATCCACTCTGAGAGTCGCCAGCACGATTCTCTACAACCAGGACTCTGTCAGCATTGAGAGAAGCCTGCTCAATAAACAGTCCCCCGCCTTGTGTGGCCGCGGTGTTGTTGTAGAAAATACTATCTGCGATCGTGATCGATGCAACTGACGACCATACACCACCCCCGGTCTGAGCACTATTACCAAAAAAGGCAACGCTTTCCAGCGAAGTGCTGCCGGAGTCCATGACAGCAATACCGCCACCCAGGTCCGCAAAATTATCCTGGAACACAGACTCGGCAATCTTTGCTGAACCTCGGCCGGTGATGAACATGCCTCCCCCGGAACCGCCTGTGAGGTTTGCACTAGTGACCATCAGCCCTTCTAACTCGCATGAGAGGGTGCAGTCTAACCAAACGTTAGCCCCGCCACCATCCCCGTGATTCGAATGAATGTTTGATCTGGTCCACCCACTTGTAGCCAGCTTGGTCACCGACAACGCGTTCTCTCGGCTTGCGGCAAAAATCCCCCCACCAACAGATGCTGTATTGCTGGACACGGTGAGGTTCGAATGGCGCAAAATGCTATCTATCACAGCAAGCCCACCACCGGGCCGACTGGCATCATTATTTGTCAGAGTCGAGTCTCGCAACGTGCAGTCCGAGCCGGAGGTGAAATAAGCGCCGCCTCCAGTATCTGTAGCCGAAGAGCTCTCAATAAAGATCCTGGACATCGTGCAATGCCGAGCGTTGATGGCTGCGGCTCCACCACCTGTGGCTGCGGTTGCGTTATTGACATTGATGTCGCTAATAGATGAGCCGTCGCCAACGGTGCAGATCCCTCCTCCTGCGTCGGTTGCAGTATTATCAATGAGCATGGCTTGAGGTGGAGTCAATCTACCCGACTGAGTAAAGCCGGCCAGCGTTGATCCGTTTGCATACGCCCCACCCCCTTGAAGTGCCAAGCATGACTCAATGCGAAGGTTATCGAAGGTGACGCGCGAATTCACCGCAAACAAACCACCTCCAACTCCAGTTCGAGCTGTACAGCGAGCAATGACGACATGGTGAAGGGTCAAAGCTCCAGATGTCGCGGCTAATCCGCCACCGGCGACCGTTGCCACATTATCTGAAAGGAAGGCGCCGTCAAGCTCTGACCATCCATTAGTTGCAGCTCCCGCACCGGTCTCTGCTGTGTTTGATCTCACCACCAGCGACCCGCTCAGCTTTGCATTTATGACATAAATGCCTCCGCCAAGGGTACTCGCTTCATTGAGCGCCACCGTCACGTTCCCGATAGATATTTGAGATGCCTCCGCAGCTAGCCCTCCGCCAGCAGTTGTGGCATAATTCTCTCGAATCAAAAGATCTTCCAGCACAGCTAGCCTACTGTTCGCCACAAACACACCACCACCAAGAGGAGCGGTGGAGTTCTCGATCGTAATCCGCTGAATTGAGCTTGGCGATCCAGTGACGAAGACACCGCCGCCTGCAACCGCCGCAACGTTACCGTGGAATATTACCCCAATTCGTGACGGGTCGAACGATTGATCAGACGATGCAATGGCACTGCTGTTGACGTAGATTCCGGATCCATTGATGGCAGTATTTCCGTTCATGATGGCACTGTCGAGCACGATATCGCTGAGCTCCCCAACGTAGAGGCCACCACCAAATGTGGCAGTGCACAACGAATAGGTTACACCCTGTAGCGACACAGTGCTGCGCGAAAATGCAGCGCATCCGCCCGACACAGTCGCTGTGGAGTCGTGCACATTGATTCCGATGACATCACCCCTGCTTCCATCGCCAAAGAAACCACCGCCGTATGCTAAAAACAACACGAATTCTCAGTTTTTGACCCAATTGCACCATACCATGTAAATAAAACGCACCTGCTGAGCAGTTGCGAACGGCTGATGCGTCATCAAAGAGGACACTTCCGCTTGAGTTTGAGAAGACACCTCCTCCTTGGAATGCCGCGATGTTGGACGCGATCGTGGAAGTAGCAACCTCCAATGCGGCTGCATTCAGCACTGCGACACCGCCGCCGCTCTTCATTGCTGAGTTCTGCTCAATGATTACGTCCACTAAAGTTGTCGAAGCCGCCGTGACTGCGAGTCCGGCACCGACTGTTCCAGAGTTGTGCTCAATTCGAACACCTTTGATTTCAGTCAGCCCGCTTGCCAGCAGTCCTCCCCCAACAATCGACGCATGGTTTCGCTCCACGACGCTTCCGTTACCACTGATCGTCGCTTGGTTCTGTGTGTAGATGCCGGCTCCGTTCTTGGCAAATGAGCGAGAGATGCGAGAGTTTTCGAGCACAGCATTCGAAGAGTCGAGAAAAATAGCTCCCCCCTTCTCTGCGGTGCAGTTTGTGACGCCCGAGTCAACAAGCGAAACACTCGAGCGTAGAGCTCTGATACCACCGCCATTGGCTGAAGACACACCTCCAACGATGTGAAGATCGTGGCCAGTCAAGACGCCATCAATGACGGTGATCGCACTGCCGCTTTGAGTCCTCGTATTGGCAAGCGTCAGGTTGTGAAGATGAAGCTCACTTCCGATGACCGTAAACCCGCCATACGTGCTGGAACAGTCGATTTGCGTGGTATTGCTTCCAGCTATTCCGCGGATGGTGATGTTGGGCTGAGTAAATTGGAGACCACAATTCGAGGTACCCTCGAATGTGCCAGGGTACAGTGCAATTAGCCAACCCGGCTGAACAATTTCGAGAGCTCGCTGCAAAGAACGGACTGCCTTTGGAGATTTCCCAACTGGTGAAGTGTCCATGCGTTCGCCAGTCCCTTCGGTATCGCTACCGTAGATGCTTACAGCAACAACGCTGTCTTGGTCTAGTAAGCAAAGTGGGTCGCACGCCGCTGTTTGGCAACTCGAGACATCGGATGGGCACAATGCAACGTTGCTGCAACTCTCACCAACGAAACCAGCAAAGCATGAGCAGACTCCGCTTTTGCAAGCTCCATTTGATGAGCACGCTGGCAACCCAGGACAGGGGATAGTGCTGCTTGCGCTCGAACTTGCATCCACGTATGATAACGCAAAGCCGGCAAAGGAAACTGTCGTATCTGCAGAGAACCGCAGCTGCACTTGGTCGATGTTGGGCCCCGTCGAAAGTGTAAACGCTCCATCTCTTTGGCAACCTCCGGACCAAAGAACCGCTTCAACATTTCCTCGCGTAACGCTGATGACCAGGCTGTCATAGTCGCATTCAATCCAAAATGACGAAAACTATCCCGTTGAATGCGAAGTCAAGGTTAGATGCGATTTGTCGACCACATCAAGGCTAAAAACACTTACATTGAGAAGAAGCCCACTTTGGCTGCTTGGCCAGATGGTCCAAACGCGCTCCTGGATGTTGCTGTAGCCGTCCAGACGGACCACACCGGATGTGCCACCGCATAGAAACTCACCCAAGGCTGTTGCGCTCGTCTCGTAGATAACAGGCTCGCTTGCAAGTGTGAAACTGGAGTCTTGGTTCTGTATCTGAATTCGATACGCATAGGTATTCCCGACTTCGATAGAGTCGTCTTCATAATACGTATCGGTGCCATTGTACAGCAGCGTAGAGTCATTGCGGTACAGCATATATCGCCGTGCAGTGTTCGATGACGACCACAACAAACTGACAACTGATGCGGAGACTAGCAATACGAAAACACAATAAGTACTTCAAGTAAGTATCTGACAGGTTCTCAACACATCCGCAAAAGCAATACGAACCGCATCCGATCAAGGGCGAGGGTGGTTGATTTGCGTACGCGGGCGTCTCGAAATATACCGGATTGCTCAGCTCGCCCAGTTGTCCCTCCACTGTGACAGCCGCCTACATTTTATTGTCTTCGTTAGCGTTGATTCATGTCAATAAGCGATGTGACAGATGCAGAAACGTACCACAGTGACTACATACTGCATTGCTCCGGTCAGGTCTGTCAGCGTTGCATTCAGAGTGTCAACGGGCACGCTGGCATCTCTGATGGAAGACGAGTTCAGGACTTCAACAACTTGAATGTAGTATGACTCCACCGTGGAGCCACCAAAGTCCAAGCACGCGTCCCAAGCAACCGTAATCGCAGTGTTGGACACACTAAGAATCGATGGGTTCTGGGGTGCTTGCGGCCGTGATGGCATATCAGTCGTGAAGATGGTTGCAACACTGGGACTTGACGCTCCGACGGCATTGATCGCGATCACATTGACTGAGTAGTCCGTCAGTGGGAATAGATTTCCCACCATACAGCGGAGGATTAAGCCTTCGCATCGACCTGCTTCGGTATCCCCCGTTTTCGCGACGAGAATAAAAGACGTCAAAGAAATCCCGCCTGTGTCGACAGGATCGTCCCATACCAGATACAGAGCCCCTCCTGTGACCTTTTCGCTCCGCGGTGGGCCAGGTGTTGCAGGAGTGGACACCACACTTGTTGTCCCGACTGCGCTTGTTGTTGGCTCACTTTGACCAGCATCGTTGGAGATTTGAACCGAGAAGCTGTACGCAGTGCTAGGAAGTAGCCCGCCGACCACGACAAAGACATATGTTGTGTCATCAGCTTCAAGACGCCGAGTTAGCGGGCGGCTGACGTCGTCGAGCGCATCAGTACTTGCCTGAAGGCGTCGTCGCTGGGCAAGGAGCGCGCCAATCCCAAGTGTTTTGACGGAGTCTTCACGAATCGCGACCCCGTTTGCATACACCGCGTAGTTCAAAGCCATGAGACCTACTCCACCAGTGTCTCTTGGTGCTGGTATCGCAAGCGTGGCCGCGCCACCTGACGAGTTCATGACCCGGGGCTCCCCGGGCGACGAAGGGGCTGATATGTTCAGCGTCTTCATTACCAAAGGATCTGCATCAGTCGCTTCTCCGAGATCGTTCACAGCGTAAACAGTGATAGCATACGATGTGCTCGCCACGAGACTTCCAAGACAAGCTGCTGGTGTCGACACCTGCATCGACAATACCTTTTGTGTTGCCTCGTCAGTCGCATACACGTTGTAATACTTCACAGGATCGCCTCCGTTATCATCAGGCTCCTCCCAAGAAAGACAGACCATGCCGCCTGTGGCGTTTCCTTTGGTCAATGCACTCACGGGCCCCGGAACGGATACGTACGAAGTTGTGAAGATATAAGGACTGGAGAACTCCGAGTACCCAACCTCGTTCATGCATGTTGCGATGAACGAGTACTCCGTCGTTTTCGTCAGCTTGGTCTTCCAATACGAGTTTGCGGTCCCGTTGTAAATCATAGCCCATTCTGGCGTACCGATTCGCGCTGAACTCATGTATAGCTGGTAGTAAATTGGCCCACCACTGCCGGTATCAAGCGGTGTTTCCCATATAATGTTGATTCCGCCACCAGTAGCACCAGCTTGCTCCATCAAAAGGATCGCTGTCGGTAATGTTGCCGTGGTCGTCGAGAACGTGTAGCTTTCAACCGCTCTCGGTGTTGTGTCTGGGCATGCTGACACGTCATTAATTGGCACATACGACAATGCGTACGTCTTCTCAGGAGTCAATCCGCCGACTTCAACTGTCACACTCAGCTCAAAATCAGCGAAGCTCGAGTAGTCGTAGAAACTCCCTTCGACCTGCGCGCGCATACACACAATCACTTAGGTCGGGCAGACATTGCCGGTATAGAGATTAGTACATACACGCTTGTTGTTCACGTAGAGCTCGAAATCGGTGATGTCGACGCCACCTGGAAAGACACATACAATATGTAACTGTTAGCCAAAATGTCGATTTCACACTCCAATACGACTGTTTGTCGCACCTGTGTCGTTCGGGGAGTAGAGCCTCAGATGAAGCGCACCCCCAGTGGCGAACGATAGAGTAGGCGCAGGGGGGTCGCCTGGTTTTGTTGGCGCGTCCGTCGTAAATGATGATACGCTACTGACTTGCCCACGTGTGAACAGGTCGTACTCGTCGTCAGAGTTTAAGGCCATCTGTGCAGCGACTTGAGAACCGTCAACCGATGTCGTTGATGAGTCGTAGTAGAGGACACCAGAGTCAGATTGTTGCGATGCGTCCAACTCGAACAAATAGTCCTGTCGGAAACACCAACGATCTATCAGCACTTTACAATGCAATAAACAAACAGACCGAGAAGATACATACCCCAAAGTCGAAGAAGGAAACATCTGACGGAAACAAGGACAGACTGTCATAGAGCGTGACAGTCGAGTTTTCGGTCGACAGAACACCTAGTCCGAACGTTTCTCGGTCTTCTGTAATCAGTGCGCTCCCGACAACATCATATGTCGTTTCTGAAGCCAGCCGGAAGATGCGAGCCTCAAAGTTGCTGCTGTCTTGATAAGCTTTCTGGAACCGCTCTTCGGAGCCGGCAACTCGGTAGTAAAACACATAAGACAAGTTCGAGTGCCCGCCTGCACGATGATACACGCGCAATACAAGGAGGTGTTAGGCTAATTCGCTCCAGTGGTCATATTTAGTACTCTGGTTTGGATTCATGACGTACCACAGTCGATTGGGGATCTGAAGGCAAAGCGCAGTGAGCCACCAGTTACTACGGCATCAGTGCTCACAATCTGCGGAGACCCTGGCCTCGATAGGTTTCCCGTTTCAAAGACAAAATTGTCTGATCGGTCGCCTCGTCCGACGGAGTTGATTGCCTGTATACAGGGCACATACATCATGACTTAATTCTAGCAGATAGGTGGCTGGTAAAAATGCGACAACAACTTACCCGAATACTGAGGGAATACGCGGTGTTTGCATACGGAACTTCGACATCCACAACCGATGCGTTGTTCAAAGTCGTAATGGTCTGAAGAGCAGGATATTAGTCATCGTGAACAAGGCAGTATGCTGAAACTAACACGAGCAGCAATCGCACCTCGTTGGAAGCGTCAGGGTTATGTGAAACGACGACCTCATATCTGGTTATCATTAAACCGCCGTCATCCATCGGTGCTGTGATATTCACGGTCAAGAGTCCTCCTGTTCTCTTGATCAGTGAGACCTCCGAAACTGGCCCGGGGGCAGTAACGTTGGTGGTAGAGTGGTTTGTTGCCGCAGAGAATAGCCCACTCCCGACCGAATTGATCGCAGCAATACGGACACTGTAGTTCGTCAGTGCTGCAAGTCCCCCTACGGACACCTCCGTTGTGTTATCCCTTGTTGTGATAATTCTGACGTCACTGCTGTTACTTGAGCTCAGTGACACATTGTACTGAAGTATCCACGACGTCTGCGCACCAAGGTTGGTTGGCGGAAGCCAATCAATGCGCAGCAAGCCTCCAGTTGCCTTTGCCGCCGTAACCAATCTCACTCGCCCAGGCGGAGATCTGTCACCGTCATCTTCAATCATGACGTGGGTCACGTTTGCGGCTCCAACTTCTCCTCCACCAGCGATTACTCGAAGTGCCAGCTGGAATGACAAGAATGGAAAGTCGAACACATTGTTGTTCAGAGCGCACACTGTGACGTTTGCGGCTGTCGTCTGGTCTGGAAACACGATGTCGGGAGTAAAGAGCTGGAAGTCGACGTTTTCACGCGCAGTGGACAAATAGTTGGTGACAGGAATGACTCTTACCGTTGTTTCCGTGCTTGCTCCGTTCGTTCGACTGATGAGAAGATTCAGACACCCTCCATTTTCAGGAATAGAGCTGTACACACTCTCGAACGCGAAAGTTCCAGCATCACCATCATCGGTAATCGCAACAACCAGAGTCTGAGGCTCAATGATATCCGACCTATCTGTCGTGTCGGTCAGCACGATGTTTACCAGTCGAGGAAAGGGGTCATACACCGAGTTGTCGACAATTGCGATCTCGAAGCTTTTTGTTGTTTCTCCGTCGAGGAACTCAAACGAGCGGTTTTCCTGTGCAGCGAGCACGAAATCTGCCGTTTCCGTCGCATTGCTTGTGTTCAAAAGTGCGTAGTTGCACAGGATCGCACTTGATGAGCCGTTCACACGTACAAGATTGATGACGGCCATCCCAATATCCTCGTCGACCAACAGATATGGTGTTTCAAAAACAACGACACCACGTTGAGCCACATCGGTGTTTGCGACCAGGGGCTCACTCATCCACGGCCCAGCACCAGCTGAGTTTTGAGCTCGGATCTGAAACAAGTATGTCGTTGAAGCATTCAGTCCTTCGATAACGATGTTCGGGCGAGTAGAAAATACGCTGGTATATGTGTCAGTGCCGTCCATTGCGAAAACAACTTCGTACGAGACATCTTCGCCGCCTGTGTTATCTGGCCCTGCCCATTTCACTTCCAAAGACGACGAAGAGCGGCCATTTAACGCGGCATTGTAGACGACAGAAGGTTCCGTAGGGTTTCCGGTCACCACAATTACCCCGTCGCTGAGGTCGCTTTCCCCAAGCAAAGGTAGTGATACCGCTGAAGAGCGAAAACGATACGACTTCCGAGAGAGCAAGCCTGACACTTCAACCTGGATCAAACGATTTGTCTGAACGACTTGCCGCAGTACATCATCTTGATACAGCCGTAATTCTGTGATCGGCGACCCGCCCGCATCGTGAGGCACGCTCAGTTGGAGAATAACACTCTGAGAACCCGTGCTGACAACAGCCGGGGTGGACGGCGTACCCGGCCTGGTTGCGTTTCCGTTCATAACGTCTTTTTGGAGGGGAAGACTCTCATCGATACTGTTCACAGCAACCACGGATACGCTGTACTCTTGCCTCTCTTGGATACCGTAATAAGTATAGTTCGTCACAGTCGTCATTGTCTCGACAATCACGCTCGCTCCAGCCGTGATTCGAATACGGAATCCTGATAATGCGATGCCGCCACTGTTCCCTGACGGAGTCCAACTCGAGGCCAGCTTGCTGCCACTTGCAGACACGTTGAGTTCAGTTGGCGGACTTGGACGGCTTGCCGATGTTGTGCGCGCAGGTAATAGCACGCTGGGCTGACCGACGCCCATGGAGTTTGTCGCGCGAATGTAATATGTGTACACTTGCTCTGCGTAAAGATTCAAAGTGTCGAGAAAAGTCATGACAGCACTTCCGCTGTCTGCGAGTGATACGAGCGTTCCGTTCCTGAAGATTTGGTAACGCGACAAAACGTCCCCGCCCGTGTCAACTGGAGCACCCCACTGCAACTCGATAGACCCGCCCGTTGCGCTGATGACTTCCAAGTTGGTAGGCACTCCTGGGACAGTAAATGTCCCGGTAGTGCTTGCGCTTACCATGGAACTTGCTGCGCTTGATCCGGCTGAGTTCCACGCGACAACCCGGTATCCATACGTCGTATTCCGTGCCAGGCCTCCGCGTTCAAACGCGGTGGCGGAGCCATTGTACAGCACTGACCAGCCATCAGAGTACACAATGTATCCAACAAATCCACCCCCGCCGGTATCTTCAGATGCAAACCATGTCAGCATTTGCATTCCTGTTGTGCTGATTGCTATCGAAAAGCGTCGAGGAGTGTCTGGGGTTGTCACAGATGTCGTTGCCCCATAAGTCACAGCGTAATCTGCATAGCTCGAAAAATCCACACAGGCAGTGATCTCGTTGACTGCGGCAACAACAAACCCGTAGGCGGTATTGGTGGTAAGCCCAGTCACCTTCGCAGTCACTGATGTTGCTGCTTTGTTCACACTATACACCATCTGGGAGAACTGTTGCTTCATCTCAAAGCCAGCAAAAAAGTAGATGACGTACTTGGTCACCTCGCTTCCCCCTTCATCCAACGGAGGCTGCCACCCAAGCGCGATTGACCCACCCGTCTCATTCAATACCTGGAGATATCGCGGTTCAGCGGGCAAAGACAGGTACGACGTTGACGCGGTGTACACATTGCTCATTTCACTGAGTCCCTGTTCATAACAATGCATATGAGGTAAGCCGACACTCTTTCAGCTGCAAATGGGATGCACCAAAACCTTACCACCGCATTAGCAACTCGGTATTTGAGTTTGTACTCCGTCGAATGAGAAAGACGCGTGATCGTGCAAACTGGATCTTCTCCGCTATATACTTCAGCAAACACCACCGGGTTTTGAGGCGACGCAATGGAGACGACATATTTCAAGATGCGAGAGCCGCCGTCATCTAATGGTGGGGAGAGCTTAAGCTCAAGTAATCCTCCGGTGGCCACCAGTACTGCCAACCCATCAGGCTTGCTTGGTAATGTCGCGGATCGCGTCAACAACTTCAGTGGTTCACTCGAGGTTCCAGATAGTCCGTCGGAGTTCATTGCCAGGACAATTGCAGAGTACTCTGTCAGTGGAGACAGACCGAAGACAGAAATTGTTGTAATATCGGAGGTATAAGAACCAATTGGAGCACCATCGACAACACTTCGAATCACAACCGAATAGCTGGTAATGACCGACCCACCATTGTCTACCGGACGGATCCAGCTAAATGTAGCACTTCCTCCTGACTTTGCAATCACTTGCACTTCTCGTGGGGAAGACGGTGGCGTTGTTTGTCCCATTCGAACAGTGACTTGCTCCGAAAAGTGCCCGGTATTCTGGAGAGATCTTGCAGCGACTGACACTTGATACTCCAAGTGCGCAATGAGATCGGTAATAACTACAGTTTCCGTCAGCGCAGTCATTGTCTGAACCACTCCGAGCTGCTTCGAGGTGATGCTGACGACGTAAGAAACAGAAGTGACATTGGCAGCGCCTTTGTTGGTCGGCGCAGTCCACGATACACTGAAGCTTCCTCCGGAGAGAATCCTTACATTCACGGACGTCGGAGTTCCAGGGGCCGAGATGTCTCCATCATCAGAGATAGTCACAACGGCTTCAGCGACGCTTCCAATGACCGCACGACCATTTGTTATCGTAAGCATGAGCGAGAAGAACTTGCGCGGCTGATAGATCGCATCATTCACAATTTGGACGAGAACTGAGGAACTGGTTTGCTGATTGGCAAATGTGATCGTCGGTGCCGGGAGCAAGTAGTCAACGCCCAAAACGGCGCCACCATCGAGCGAATCTGCAGCGGACACGAGGGCTGTAACTGCTCCATTCGTTCGCCCAACTCTGTTGATTGAAACACTAAGATTTTGCGCTGATTCCGTCACTTCGTAGGCACTCTGTACGAATTGAAGCGAGCCAGCATCGCCGTCATCGCTGATGGTTACTTTGATCTGGCTCGGATCTCCAATTGCTGCCGAATCACTGCTGGTCTGGCTCAGGCCCACAAAAAAGAATTTATCTGGGTCGTCTGTGAAGTTGTTGTTGATAATGCGCACGGTCAGGTTCTTGCTTGCAACACCGACATCAAACCGCAGCGTCCCGGAAGCTTCGACATACTGGACACTTTTCAACGCCGTCCCGTCTATTGTGTGAAAGTCGCACAAAGTCGCCATCGCACTGCCGTTGACCCTCGTTATAAGCACAGTGACGAACGGGCTATCTTCAGCCACATTCATTGTAGTGGCAGTGAATTGGACAATGCCAGGCGTAAGGGAATCCGTTGTCATAGCAATCGCATCGCTCCAGGAACCCGATCCAGATATGCTTGCAGCCTGCACTTGGACTCGATATGTTGTCGCTGGGTTGAGATTGGCAAACGTATACGGACTGCTGACGTTGGTGGCCACAGAAACGCTGTTGCTGCTCAGGTTAAGTCGAATGTTGTAGGTTAACTGATCTGGATCTCCTCCGGAGTCAGCAGGCGGGACCCAGGCAACTGATACGGAGTATGCTGTTTGAGAATGTGCATAGATAGCGCGTACAATTCCAGGCGTCGATGGAGAGGTTGTCACAACTTCGACGGGATCACTCGATATGCTTTCTCCAATCATGTTAAATGCTGTCACGACGAGCAAGTACGACGTTTTCGCTGTCAAGCCGACCACGTCGTACACCCCCGCTGTTTGGAGCAATGCTTCCATCTCCAATTCACTTGCGACGTAAAACCGATATCCCAATACAGCACTGCCACCAAAATCTATTGGTGGCTCCACTTCTAGCCGAGCACGGCCTCCTTGGACATTAAGCACACGTGGGGCTATCATTTTAGCCGGTGGCTCTGCCAATCCGGTCACAAATGTAGCACTGTACGGGGTCCCAACCCCAACATCATTTACCGCTGTTGCTACTACTCTGTACTCGGTCTGGGCAATGAGGCCTTCAAAGACGTGTGTGGTCCCGGTACCATTGTGATGCGTGACGACGATAGTGCCTCGAAAAATGACCACTTCAAAATGCCGAATTGGAGTCCCGCCAGTGTCTTGGGGTGGTGACCACAGGACCGTGACACTTCCACCACCAATATGAGCGATCGCTACTGTCGGAGCCGAGGGAGCAGTCGCCGAGCCACTTCGAGCGATTAATTCGGATGTCGCCGCTCCTTGCCCTGCCATATTCGATGCCGTCACGGTGTATGCATAAGCTGAGTTGGCTACCACGGTCGTCGTATCGACGTAGATCACCTGGGCTGTGGAGTCGGCAGTGATATCAAGCCAGCTCCCGTTGCGGAAAACTGTATAGAACTGCACCAAGGCGCCACCAATGTCGCTTGGCTGCTCCCACGAAAGAATCACAGCACCTCCTGAGGCCGATGGGAGCTGCTTCACGTTCTTTGGTGGTTCTGGAGGGGTTGGTGCTGTTGTCGATACAAGGAGCTGAGAGGAGTTTGCACCGACACCGACGGTATTAAATGCTGCCACTAGCACCTGGAAGGTAGTCGAGGCTGGTAGATGGTCAATAGTCACAAAACGATCCGCGACAGTTATTTCAGTGAGCTGATCAAGCTCGATATCAGTCTGTCCGAAGTTCACCTTGTATCCAAGAATGGTTTCGCCGCCCCCAGATCGAGGTGGATCCCAAGCAACTGAGATGGACCCACCTGATATGCGAGTGGTACGCACAGTCTTAGGTTGCGATGGAACAGCAGCGCTACTGGTGGTGATACGCAGATCTTCGCTTTCGCCGCTCCAGTCTTCATCAAAGCACAGCGATCGGTAATTCAGCGGGACAACGCTGAACGCGTACTCAGTTGATGCGGATAATCCAGTGACGAGCGCAGTTTGCTGCAAAGAACTGCGACCGTCATACGCAACGATTGCAGACGACCACGTGCCGTTGTCGAGTTGCTGGCGCATCCGAACGATATAACCCACGATGGACAATCCGCCGCTATCCATAGGAGGGCCCCATTCCAGTGTAACCTCGCCAGGGTCTTCCAACACAACCCTTGGCACGTTCATGTGCCTCGGAGTGGTAGGATCGCGGGTCGAATATCGCGCGTCTGGGCTATCGGAGCTCCACCCCTATCCGAGCAGACGCACGAAATGTGAGCAACTACAAATCTAAGCCTCGTCGACCTGAGCGTATTCTACCACCGTACCTGTGCGTTCATGAATGCCACACGGAAGACATAGATCGAGTTGAAAAGGAGACCGTTGATGCCGACTGTCGCGACAACTCCATCGCTTGACTTTGATTGAACGTCTTCAGATGCATATACTTGAAACTGAAGATCGCCTGCTATAAGCCGAGCCATATACAGTACATACGACAGAAGCGGAGAGCCACCGCAGTTCACGGGCCCCACGATGGCTAAATGCAGCATTCCACCACTCGCGTTCACTAGTCGAGGTTCCGGTGGCGTGTCAGGAACCGTGGCGTACGCTGTTGACGCGCTGACTCCAGTCGTTGCGCCTGACCCAGCATTGTTGACTGAAGTAAGAAGAATGTTGTAGTCGGTCCAAGCATTTAAGTCTCCAACCTCGACTTGCTTAGTGCCATTCAGCACACTCAGCATTTGGATTTCTGTCGCGGCGTTGTCCAGGACTTGCACTCGGTACTCGAGGATCGGAGAGCCCCCTTTGTCAAGTGGATCTTCCCATTCGAGAAATATTGACCCGCCAGTTGCTTTCATAACCATGAGTGTCCAGATTGGACCAGGCACAGTGACATCGGCTGTTGACAACAAAACTGCAGGAGAGTAGTTACTCCATCCTCGCTGATTCCTCACAGCTGCCGAGATCTCGTACAACGTCAAGCTCTCAAGATCATACATGTCGATGGTCGTGCTCCATGTCTCGATGTAGCTCCAATGTGTTTTACCAATTCGACGAAAGCGTATACCATATGACAAAATGTATGCCAAGTCGCCTCCAATAAAGGTGAAGGCCTGCAATGACACTCCGATCATCCCACCCGTGACCGTCCTTTGGCGTACTGTTGGAGACGCTGGTAGACTCACGTCGCCTTTGTCTCGCACAGTCACGGTCAGTTTCGCACTACTTGTCTGAGCGCTGGCGGTCGTATTCATCAGCGTAAGCGTGAAGCTCCGCGTTTCAAACTCGTCACTGTCTTGGATAGGCAGCGAGAGCGACCGGTAAAACTCCCCATCTTGAAAGGTGACGAGTTCGTCGATTTTACCAGCAGTCAAAGCCGACGAAGGCGACGATGTCAGTCGTACAACTGCAACTCCGCGCTTCCCCCCAGATCTCAGCAGCACCACATTTACGGATCCGACCGTCTCCACGACTTCCAGCTCGCTTGTGTGAAATTGGAAAAGACTGACGTTGTGGTATCGAATGGAGCAATGAGTTTGCCCAAGTTGGCCAGATGTCGAGTTCGTCAGCATGAGTGCCGTTGATGTCGCGTCGGAGTCCAGCTGAAGCGTGATCCGTTTCGTGTACTCACCGACTTCGAACTTGATTTGACCTAAAATTAGCACAAGATCAGCAAAGACTCCCATAAACCACCAGTCCATGAGATTGGCGTACCCGTATTATCTCCAGCCGAGTCAATCACGCACGAAGTAAAATCGCTGACGAATTCGCACGACCAACTCACGATCCCAATGACTTCAAACGTGACCGTATCAGTTGTCTTGGTGCCGTAAATACGGTCAACTTGCAGCCAGATGAAGGCATCATCTTCATACAAGTACACTGGTTTTTGAAAGCTGCTTGTGCCCAGTTGCCCAATATCAGCTTCAAACGTCTCGTCGACCCAAGCGCTTGAGCCAAGGTCTCCCCACGTTCGAGCAGATACAACATATGTGTAGTCGTCGAGCGTAGCCTCGAGACCAGTGATTGAGTTCGAGCTGGGGCAATACTGCTCGGCGCCGTTTATCCAACATGACAGCATTGTTTGAAAGACAGTGACGCCAGTGGAGGCCCGCTTGGCAACGAGTTCGACATTAACTGACGTCCACTCGAAACTCCCAGTCAGCGCAGATGGTGTGATGTCCACAACAAGCGCGGATGGCGTCGCGTATCGCAGAGCCATCTTCGGGATTGGCTGCTCTTCCCACGGCAAAGCAAAAGAAACATTCGTTTGATCTTCATCGAAGAACCCGATGCTTGCGGAGTAATTCATTCCTGGACTCAATCCTCGGAAGGACAGCGTACAGCATCCAAACGAGTCGGCTTGCACTCGATTTCCTTGGTCATCGAACAGCTCAGCGTACAGACTTCGAGATGCAGGTGTGTCGCAGGACAAACTGATCGGGATCTGCACATCTCTCATATGTGGGAATACCGGAGAGAGCACAGTCATCGCTCCGGCAGTTAGCGTTGCTCCAGTCTCGAATGTTTCAGTTGCCCGCGCCTGGTATCCGTCTGCATTACGTATCATGAGCGTATATGTGTACGCAGTTTCGGGATGCAAGTTGCAGTGACTGAACGACGTAGCCGTCAACGTCTCAAAAATCGGCTTTCCCATCGAGACAAGCGAAATGACAGATATGGGCACGCCTCCCGTATTCTACAGCAGCACCATGGCCGTGAGTGCGACAGGAATTCCTCGCAACAATTCCGACAAAGCTCATCAGTCGTACCTCGGGTAGTGTCCAGCCAAGCTGTATGGATCCGCTCGTCGTGGCGATGAGTTGGAGGGTCGGAATATCTGGGGCTGTGGCCGAGCTGTTCAGGTGTTATTTTTTTCAACATCGTTAGAGGCAAAATCGGTCTCCTCAGCAACTCGAAAGAGTCACATTACCTAGTTGCGACGAAGAGGGCTGGCGACAAACTACTATTTCCGACAGCGTTTGCTCCCATGACCGCAACATTGTAATTTGTTGATGACTCCAGCCCAGCGACACGACACACGGTACCCGTCGCGATAGCCGGACAATCCACATATCGATCGGTACGAATTCCACACTCGCTTGTGTCACTGACTCGACAGCACGGTGTGCCACCACTGCACGTACTACTGATACCACAGTATGCTGTTCCCAGCCTCTCAATCGTAAACTCGTGTAGTGGCGAGGATACTTGAGCATAATGCGTGCACGAAGAACACCCCGTGCCCTGTTGATAGCAGTTTGTGAGCTCACTGACTACGGCAATGTAGATGATTGCATCACGGGAGTAGCCGCCGGTATCTGCCACTGGGGAGTAGGTTACAACAAAGGACCCACCGAGGACTTCAGCTACAGCCACATCTCTGGGCCGAGACGGAACGACGGGATCCAGCGTTGTCACGAAGAGGACGTTCGCGCTGATACTGCTGCTCAGGTTGTACTGGTTCGTCGTCACTACAGTAAATGCGTAGTCGTGGCGAGCCAGCAGACCAGTCACGTTAAGAGCTGTCTGCAAAGAGCTTTCCCGCCCATCGTAGATCTTGGAAAACTTTGCGTCAGAGGCGATATCGCGCTGGTAAACTTCGTAACCTGCAGGCTCAGTATCAGTAGGTTAGTTCACATCAGAAGACAAAAGGTCGTATCCGTCAAAACCGTACCTGCGATAGAGCCCCCACCAGTGTCTATTGGCGGTTCCCAGAATAGTTGCAGCGAGCTTGACTGAATATTTGCAGCAGAAAAACTCACCAGCTTCGAAGGAGCGCTTGGTGCTCCCGAATAGAAATCCAGTGGTGCTCCAAACAGCGACTCCCCCATGTTGCTGATTGTAAGTGCTGCAACTGTGTAAATGGTGTCAGCAGCAAGCTGATTGATAATGACAGACGACTCCTGTGGACCCAGGGCGAGCTCTCGAAACACCGTCCCGTTCTTGGAGATGACCCGAACGCGATAGCCAGAGACATCGGCTCCACGGAAATCATCAGGATACTGCAACACAATTCTCGCCGTCCGGTTCTCTACCTCGGATACATAGGCCACGATTGGAGGCTCTGGAACGCTCGCATTTGCTGTTGAGGCTGACACTGGGTTACTCATCAGCTCTCGGGGTGGAGTTACGTCACATACCGCGCCGTATTGGACCGCAAGAGCCTTGAAAGAATATGGCGTCCGCTCTTGTAGCCGGCTCCCATAAATATCCCGAGTGACAACTACACTCGTGAACCTCGAGCCTGATGAAGAGACTGATTGCAGGGGTTGGTGCGAGCCATTTCGCTCCATGTAAACCTCAAACCCGACAATTGGGAGTCCACCTGGACCAAACACCAATCACCCAGTCAGTTCCTGCGATCAACTGACGCAGACGATGCGACTCCGTATCGCAGCAAGTGATACCTGTATCCATGGGCTCCTCCAGTAGCATTGTGATGGATCCTCCTGCATTGCAGTACAAACTCGTTAGCAACAGGTTTGAAGAGCAGCCTCGCTTGACCGCAATACTGTGAGCTGTACCTGTCGCGGAGGCAATCGTTGGCGTCGGTGTTTTGCTCGGGTCACCAGGATGACTCGTCTTAACCACCACGAATGGTGTGGGCGGGCTGCGAGCCCCACTCGAAGGCAACTCGGTGTACGCACGGAACACGTAAAAGTTGTCGTGAAGGAGCTTGTACACCACGATGATGAAGTCTTCACTGACTGTGAACACGCTCGTTGAGAAGTCTGCATCCTGCCATGCTCGTTGCTCGACGATTATCGAGGCTGTCGAATTCTTCATCACAGTAGCGGCTCTCTCGTCCAACAGAAAGGCAACAGTCCCGCCAGTTACTGCAAAAACCTCCAGTTGACTCAGAGCATACGGCTCCACAATGTCTGATCTATAGATCGTCAACAATCGACTATGGGGGCCCTCGCCGATAGAGTTGACAGCACACACCGACACATAGGCCTCCGAAAGCGTTGCAGGGACGATCAGTGATGCTGAGGTAGTCGATCCGCTCCCAGTTTGGTCGAATAGAAAACCGTTGATGTACATTAGGTAGTTGGAAACGGGAAGGCCGCCATCGTCATCCGGACTCGTCCACTGCAACTCAAGGGTGTATCCAGATCGCTCCACGAGGTTGAGTTGGTTGATCCGACCAGGAGTAGTTGCAGCGGTGGTTGTTACAATCAGCTGTTTGGTGGACTCCATCTCAAATGACCTTGACGTGGAGAATGAAACAGCGACCTCATACGTCGTATTTGGAGCTAGGTCGGTGATGGTTACCACTTCCAATTGGTATAAGCTCACAGCTAGCGAGTTCGACGTCGAACCGCAGGTCCAAGTGGAGTCATCTGCGCAGGGATTGTCACAGTCAAGTGCAGTTGCAGCGAGACGATTTGGTAGCTCGAGGCTGCATCTACACGTCCCATCACTGTCCACGCTAACCGCTTCAGCAAGACGGATCCGCGTCACGTCGACTGCTTCGACGTAGAAGTCGTTGCCTCCCTCGCTGCCGTCAAAACCCAGCGATTGCGCCGATCCGTCGACATTCAAGTTCACACTCAAGTGGGCAAACAGCTCGGAGCTCGGAGGTTGAGCATAATTGAGCTCAAACTCCGTCAATGCTACTTTCCAGATGCGAATCTGCACATGCGTATCGGGTGAGAAAGTCAGCTCTTTAGTATGGCATCCACGTGTGTAGCATTGTCAGGTATCATAACTGTACCTCGTCAACAACTCCATGAAAGAACGTAGTCTCTGAGTTGTTGCCAAATGAGTCTGAGAAGGACGACAGCCGCCTCGTTAGCTACGGGACTACCAGGAGTCAAATGTACTGCGCTATCAGACGCACCTCTCCCGAGTTGGGCGACTGAGTTGTTTGTTGCACAGTCGCTCGTCTCGGCGAGCATTCCTGAAAAAGCTCGAGCTCCGTTCAGGAATAATTGGATATGCCCAAATCTTGAAGCTGTAACAGCGACGCGAGTCCAAACCCCGATTGGAATCTGCTGGAGCGTGTCCAAAGTGGTTGCGCAGCGCGATATCGAGATCGTCTCGTTGTATGTCATCTTCACTGTACCGCTTGTCGTTGGTAGACCCACCAAAAATTGATCTACGGTTGCTCCATTGGCTTTGATGTTGTCCACGAACGCCCAAAGTTCCACAGTGAACTCAGAGAGTGAAACTGGCAACGATGTCCTCATGACAGACGCCTCCGAAAACCGCACTTGCGTTTCCGATCTCCAGCACAAATCATTGCAATCGCGAACACTTGTCACTGCACCAACTTTGGTTGTCATCTGTAGCAAGCTTGAAAGGTGGCACCCTGCATATTCGTGGCCGTCGCCTAAACCGATTACAAATGATGGCGTTAAAGCGTGTTACAGCACATATTATACACGACATCGCACCTGTGTAAGCGAGCTTCATTGGAAACGAAGAGCCTGCTTCGCGGACGAAGGCTTTAAGGACGCCAACTGGCTCGCTGGGATTGGTAAGAGCCACTTTCACTCGGATCTGACCACCCGTAGCTGAAATCAACCGGAGTGAATCCATTCTCGTGCTGGCCGGGATCTGTAAATCAATACTCTTGAGAGAAATGGCGTCGCCGTGCGTTGGGTAGCCTCTGAAAATGAACTCAGCAGTTGACATGGCATCCACAGGAATCGACAATGTCACTTGAGTCCAATCGCGTTGGCGCGATAAAGAGGTGTTACTTGTCCAAAGTGCTCGAGATGAAGTCGCGTTCAGTAGGACTTCGGCGTCCAGCATTGACAATTCTGTACAACAATCAAAGCATGTACGAAAGTAAATCATCGCGTGTTTAACAATCATCGTAGGGATATGGCTACCATACCTGATTGCATTTGGTAGCTGAACTTGAAGATAGAGTCACCATTGAGAAGAATCAACGAGCTTTTGTAGACAGCTTGGCCGGCGTACGGCGCCTTCACAACCAGATCGCTGGAACGTAACCACTTGACGTTCACTTGCTCAATGACTGTATACTCCGTCGTGAAGTTGGCAACGTCGAGTACTTCATCTGCCGTAGCAATGACAGACACTTCGACACCAAACATCACCGTTCCAGAGAAGGAGTTGGGTGGAGTGACGATGAGAATCATTTCACGGGCTTCCGAAACCTCCTTGCTCCAATCAATAACTAGGTGGTGCCACCCGTCTGTCACATTGACGCTCTGCACCATACCCGCATACTCGACTTGCAAACGCTCTGTTGTGTTTGCAGAGAGCGTGAGCGAGAGGTACTCTTGGCGGGCTGGGTTCTTTGTCCGCGCAATTGGTATACTCATGTGAGCAGGAGACCCTTGCACGACAGTTCGACTAAACACGAAAGGGGCAGCGAAAACTGGGCTCCCCGCCACAGGAACGACGACGATCAGCACACTACTGATGAATCTGCAATCCGAAGTGTTCTGCGTCGTATCAGCTACCTGGAGAAGAAGATCCATGCGATATGAACCTGAGTTGAGCGGTGTATAGCTGAAGTTGCTCCCGGATGTCCAGTTTAATGTCACAAACTGCGCAGTCAAGTTGAACTGCTGTGGCACGAGGTCGGAATCGTTTTTGTGGAATGACCCAACGCCATCCACTGAGGATATCGACCAGATAAAAGAGACGCTTTCGACGGATAGCTCTTTGATGTCGCTTGGGCTGATCACTGCGGAGAGCAGGCGAGTCCGATCAAGTGCATTAGCTTCCCCTTCCTTGAAATACAGCGCATTGCTCTTTTCCTGGGCCAGGAGAGGACAGAAACGAAAGGCTTGTGATGCGGTTGCTTGTTTGGTGGATGCCCAATTCAAACTGTCGTTCATAGAACCGTTCTTAGTCTCGACAGATACTGTCACCATTGTAGGCACTGTTGATGCCACAGGATTCAGTTGTGAGATTCGGAAGATCAGCGGGTGGGGGGAAAGGCTTTCGACAAGAGAACCCGAAAGAGTGGTCGAACACTCGTCCGTGTCAAGCAGCAGTAACGGCACGGCAAGCGGTAGAAGCACCGACACCTGCACATTACTGCAAGGATCGACGGCAATCTCGATCGAGCTACTCCCCGGCGCAAATGTGAACGATGCGTTCAAAACCACCGATCTTCCGGCAGGCACATTAATGGACCCTGCAGCAAATATCGAGGCTGATGGTGCTGCCACCAGACTTGACACGACCCCCCACTCGACAGGAAGCAAAATCAATCCCGTCTTGAGTGACCTAGATGAGGCCGCAACTTCGACTTCGAGAAGAGCAAGCGCAGTGTCCTTCGACTTGGCCACGCGATGCATCACAATCGAGTCGTTGCAAGCGTGTTCTGCGGTTTGGGAGGTGTTCTTGGTCAAATACACCGCATCGACAGCTGCAGATGTGAGCCAGACAAGTGCCCTCTCTTCACTAAAGAGATAAATCGTCGTTCGGCACCAGCTCTTATCGATCCCGTACCATGGCAGAACACCAGCGATAGAGAAAGTCAGGTTACCTGCCTCAGTCGTCTCAAGAAAGAGTGGAGGGGCTTGGGCAGACCAAATTGGAGTCGGCTTAGTCGCAGGGGCGTTGTCATCGCTTAGCCAACTCAGCTGCCGAGAGGTTTGCATCTTTCGGGGCAGCTCAGTCTCTCTTAGGTTTTCCACGTACTCTCTGGGGTACTCAAATGCTTCGTCGTTGGATGTTGGCATCTGATGGACGTTTGTTTCGTCCTCAAATCTCAACCGCCGCTCTTCGTTCACAACATCATATCTTCGCGTAATCATCACAATATCTCCTTCATGTTGAACTTGAAGCGAGGCCCACAGCTGTGCGTGACCGACGAAGCTGTGCTCCATGTCGACTCGCACGAACGCAGATTCAAGGACATTGCGCCACATGGTTACTCGATAGGCATCTTCAGCACTCTCCAGTGACGTTGTGCCATCAATTAGTGCCGCCAGGAATGGCCCAGCAGCCTTCCAACGCACTTCTGCTCTCCGGATTGACAGTCGCTCCGACAAACTCCACCCCATATCATTCAAGAAGTCAGCAACGGAGATTTTCAATTGGCGATTGTCTTGAGGCCCAATTGCCGAGGCTAGTAATTCAATGGTGCTTGTTTGCTTGGCTCGAGGGTCGACGTTTGAGGGGAAAGGGATATCAACGATGGACGTCAATTCCGCGGCCGAATACTCATTCTCGGAGAGTCGCCGGAAAACGTTATCATGAGGAGCTGCAGCAGTGACCACCGTCTGTGCGGTCCCCTCAGATAGGAATAGCAATTCTGCTGTTCCATTCAAGTCATTGTGATACCCACAACGGCTGACAGAGTTAAAGTCGCATTGATTCGCTGCTTTTCCATACGTCAAAGGCAAGGGTCAGCAATTCTGTTCGATTCGTGAGCCAGGAGAATAGCGACCACGCACGTACTGTTGGAGGGAAACAAAGCTAGTGCCTCGACAACTCGATTGCCAGTTGGACAAAGGTCGAGTGTGCCAAGCAACGGCACGTAAAACAAAGCTGGCTCACGGCCATTAACAGAGACTTGTATCTCCGTGACTTGGATGCTCAAATTGCCTGAAACCTGGGCGAGAGTAAGCGAGATGAAGTTAGCCACAGCTATGACCTCTGGTGCAAGTTAATCATGTGCACTGAACGGACCTGCATCATTCCGATGGACGTGTCTTCTCGCAAAACGACCGAGGTCGTCAGCCGGGAGTCCCGGATCTCAATTCCAGATACTATAGTAGTCGTCAGGAACTCGCGATTGCCATCAAATAATGAGACATTCAGCTGGTAAGCTTCAGCGCTTTCGAACTCGAAAGCCAACAAGATGGACAGCTTGGCCACTTGATTCCACAACCAAGCACGATTAACTAGCGATCAGTGAGTGCACTCCTCGCCGTAAAATGTACGCTTCAAACGTACCGTTGCAGTAGTCCCAAGTGACATTTGCTGCGCTCAGTGAACACGAATCGGTCGGTGAAATCGCACAGCGGAGTGGGGCCGCCAAATCGGTTCCTGACCGGTAGCAAGTTGCGAACGCATCTGTTGCCGGATTCAGTGCTGGTTGGCATTGGCACCCATTGCGAGACAGGAAACGTATTCGCTTGGTGCTCGTGGCTGACGTCTGGCTGTCAACTGGCTCGCCCGGTATCCAATCGCGAACCAGATGACACGAGTTGTTGCCAATTTGACACCCCGTGCATGTCTCCACTCTTGCGCATGTATCACAACAGTCATCAATACTGCGAACGCTGTCGTCGATGTCCAAGAGCACGCCGTCGTAGCCATCGCTCAAATACGGAGAAGCCCGACGAAGGAAGCCCATCGTATAGACGCAACCAAAACGCGTTGCTTGGACGGCGGCAAGGCTTCCAACCGGGGTTACGCTAGGCATTCGGAGCAGAAGCGCCGAGTTCAAGTACCTGTCAAGCGTCCAAGCAGTTGGTTAGTCCACGCCACACTCTCCAGCTGTCTTCGGCCACGTACACATCCCAACGACGCCATTGGAACTGCACAGTGATGTTGAAGTCTTCGTCGTCACTGAGGGAGGTCAGCGACGATGACACTGTTGACCTGCCAGATGTCGATATGGCGAGGCTGTTCACGCGGTCAATCACAAGGACTGCGTCTTGACTGGATTCGTTGCTAATCGTGAAGAAGCTTATCGAGGACTCTTGTTCTTGTCCCCACTGCCCGCGGATGTAGAACTCGGAGCCAGCAATCAGCTCTTGGTCGATGGGGATTCGAGCACCAGCGACGGCCGACTGCACCGTGGCCTTCGACCACCGGTCATTGGATAGTCCGGTCGTCATCCCAGTCAACTGGCGAGCACAGAGCGCTCGGAAGGAGTTGCTGCTTGCCAAGGTCGCTTGCCGGACACAGCATCGCCCGTTATCCTGCGGAGGACAGACCCACGGCGCCGCCGGCTCGCAACTACCAATCGACGGAGAAGCCGGGAGCTCCAGGAACGACCGGTCGTACGAGAAATACGACAGCTGCAGCTCTGCGATCCGGAAGGAGCAGCTTGCGCACGGGTCGTCGACGGCACTAGCATTGAAACAGCTCTCAACCGACTGGAGGTCGTCCAGGACGCATGAGACGTTTGTCTGCGACTGAGCTGCCACCACCACAAGAGCGGCGACTGCAAGCAGCATCACGAGGAGCGGGGACAGCATGCGCGAAGACGAACGCAGCATCACCTCACGCATCGTGCTGGCAGGCTTTCGGCGGCGGATCGTTTGTCTTTGCGGTCGCTTCCCTGTCAAAAAGATACCGAGCGCGGAGAAAACCTCTTCACATAGATGATCATCTTTATTTCATAATTTATTGCTATCAACGCGCAGAATGTCCAAATGGTCTGCTTTAGTTAATTCAATGGTCTGAGTGCCTGTTAGAATTGGTATATGATCAAGTTGCTATACTTTATGACCAAAGGTCGCTGCTCTGGCACTGGAGCTCGGTGGAGACAACCAGCGACCAGCGGCCGAGGGCTCAATGCGATCCCATAGAGCGTTGATCTTGGCAGGAAGAATGAGAATGCAGCTTTGACTTGAGGCTGTGGTCGGGCGGGTCTATTATCGACTCGATATGCCTTTGCGCCACTAGCGATGGAAGCTCGGCTGCTCAGCTTTTTCTGCAGAGAGCGCGCGATCGTTACCGGTCGTTCCATTACGAGACGGATCGCGCTTCAAGTGACGCATCTTGCAGTCTATTCGACCCCGCGCTGCCCGTGCCTCCTCTCTGGAAGGGCTGAAGTGCATGTTGAAGCTGCAACCAAGAAGCTTGAATCTGCACGCAACGTGAAGCAACAAACGCTGCTCTCCGAATGCTGATGTGATGACATTGGGGGAGTCGGAGGATGCAATTACCCGGTTGGATGGCCTCGCACGTTGGATCATTCGCGTCTTTCCTGTTGTCGCCGTGGCCACCAACCGCCATGGCTCTGAAGGTCACCAACGCAGCTCAGCGCCGCGCGTCTGTGGCGCCTAGAAACACATCCAGAAACGGGTTTACAGTTGCATAAAAACACGCATGTCGCCCGTCAGGATGGCGTGCAGTCGAGGCGTCGGCGTTGGCAATGCGCATGCAGAACAACTTACAGAAGAACGTGCTCTTGACGATCTGAGCGCGCTGAACCGCTGGGCGGTGAGTGCACAGCCGCGGCCACGCCATCATCCCGCAACGCCCGTTGTATCTGGACGCCAGCGCGCAGGTCTCTTCCGCGCGCTTCCAGCAAGGTCGCCGAAGCTCCATGAACCTCGCGTCGGCACAATGCCGGGGTGGCGGCAGCCAACTCCATATCCTTTAGAAACAGATGTGCTATGCGAAATGGTAGTCTCTCAAGCACGCAAAATCTATAAAGCGAGCTGCTACATATCATTTCCGTACATATTTGGTTGAGATTTACGTGGGCTAAACCCCGTTGCGGTCGCGCGTTTTCTCCGCCAGTGGTGACAGGCCCGCCTTCGCACGCACGCCGTTTCAGAACAAGGCGGAAACGCGAGAACGATAAGAAACAAGATCGAACAACAGGCCACTGGCGTCGCCTCATACAGAACCGCAGTACTATTGCGGACGTCCTGTTGGGGCAGGTACGTACATCCACGCATTCCCCCACAGCACAAATATCGAACAAAAGCCAGCACCCACTTCAACTTGCGGCATACAAACGCCAAGTCGCGTGGATTACGTCCGCGCGGAAACGCCCGCGCTTTGGTATCTTTTTCGTGCCCACCCGTCACTGTGGGTTGTGTGTGTGTGTGTGTGTGTGTTATTTATTTTTTCTGGTTCGCGCTAGGTACCCGGAAATGACCAGCGACGCCTGCTCGGGCTCGGTGGTGAGTCCTCATGGGTGCGGCGCTTGGCGCTGGCGACGGCGCCCGTTCGGCGCGAGTGCCTTCTATTTATTGCATGCGTGCGGTTTCCTTCCTTCCTGAGAGGCGGGCGGTGCCTGCTGGTCGCATGGGTGGCGAGTGCCTGCGCGCTCAGCCATGAACGGCCGATCTGTCGAACGATAGCGCCTTCTCTCTAAAGATACCGGCACGGGCTGCGCTCGCTTTATGCCGCGCGCCGCGCTTGGTCGCGTGCGTGCATCGCCTCCCTCCCTTCCGGAGCCTCCCTCCCTTCCGGAGCCTTCCTCTCTCGTGATAACGAACCTTCGCACGCCGCTGGCAGCCAGGCAGCCACTTTGGCTTTCACTGGACTCGCGGCGCGTCCTGCGTGACGCTTCCTCCCCCTCCTCCTCCTCTTCGTCTCGTGCAAAAAGGACGCGATCGGTGGTTCAGTGCCTCCTCTGAACAGTCAGACCGTCAGCCCGCCGTGTCTGCAGTACGCTCCGCGGCTCCCTGCGCCTCGCCTCCTTCGTGACGACGCTCCGAGGCGTTCATTGCGTCTTTTGCCAGTGTAACGTAGAGCCCTATCCGTTCCTAAACGCTCGACGCCCGCTTCGGAGGTTGAGCCAGCCATGTCGGACGCTGAGGACGCGCAGGCCACCGGCTCTCGTGCCCGCGTCCGCTGCAGCGCAACGACGGATGGCCCCCGCAGCAGCTCGGACAGCAGTGACAGCCGCGGTAGCGATGGTGGGCTCGAAAGCGTCGTGCAGGGCCCGGACGGCGAGATCAGCGCCGCGGAGCGCGAGCGTCTCACGACCGTCGCCAAGAACATGACGGAGACGCTTCTCGAGGCCACGGACCTACTCGGCGGCATCCCGTGGAGCCTTGTGCACGAGAAGCACGGGATCTCGCTCTTCCGCGCGGACGTCGGTTCGCAGCCCGCGTCCCCGCCCAAGCTCTGCCAGGAGGAGCCGGCGAGTCCACCGTGCAACGTCCACGCGGTGTGCAAGTTCGGCAGCGAGATCGAGGACGTGGCCGAGTCGCTCATCACCAACACGACCGAGTCGTTCAAGCAGATGATGGCCATGCTCTCGTCCGACTTCTTGGACGGCGCGGTGATCGAGGACATCGTCGTGCCCTCGGAGCTCAACCCGCACCGGTATGTGGCGCTCAAGTGGGCTGCCTTCAAGAGCTCGAGCCCGTTCACGCGTGACAGGGACTTCGTCATGCTCGAGTACGTCGACATGATCGAGGACACCGAGGGCCAGAAGATCGCCTTTCGCATCATGGAGTCGGTCGACGTGCCTCCGCAGTCGCGCTACGCCGAGTCCCCACGGTACTCGCGCGACATCGTGCCGCTCATGGGCTTCATGTACCACACGACCAAGAAGCCCGGCGAGCTGCGCATGACGTACACGTGCCACTTCGAGAAGAACGGCGACCTTCCAGCCTGGGCGGCCAACTCGGCCATCCAATCGCACGTCGAGAAGTGCATCAACGGCATCCTCAAGTACATCGAGACGTTCCGCGTCAACATGGAGTCGTCCATCGTGCTGTCCCAGCAGCACGTGATCCCCATGAGCGAGCAGCAGGGCCACTGCTACATCTGCAAGAAGAATTTTTGCGTGCTGCGCCGCCGATACAACTGCCTCAAGTGCGGCGAGACCGTCTGCTCCTCATGCTCGTCGGTGCGGACTGCGCACGTCCCGGACATCGGCGACCGCCAGCTGCGCGTGTGCACTGCGTGCGTACTCGAGTCTCGCCGCACCTCTCGCCTGGCCTCGCCGGACTCACCGGCTCCATTAACATCGACAACGTCGGTTTCCTCGATGGGGAGAGGCTTTGGCAGCAACACGCCGCGTGGCAAAAACGCCTTTGCAGCGTCCACCGACCCAATTGACGTCGCGTCGACTCTGGGATCGGGTCGTGGCTGTGGACCGAGCAGCTGCCGAGGCGGCATGACCTCGACAGGCAGCTTCTCCATCTACAGCAACAATGACGAGGACGACAACAACAGTTGCGACGGCACCAGCATCTGCCACAGCGTGAGCAGCACACCGAAGCGCCGCTCGTATGACGACGTGCTTGAGCCCGTGCGCAGCCGGCTCATCGAGTACAAGACCTTCTCCTCGGCGGCCGAGGGTCGTGGGGTGAATGTGAGCAAGGCCAGCTTCCCGCCTCGCTCGTTCAGTGACGGCCTCATTATGCGTCGCGGAGCCCTGTTCTCCAAGCGCCGCGGAAGCCCCGCGGACCTCGCCATCTCCATTGAGGCTTTTCGTCTCCATCGTGCCCGCATGGGTGGGAATGCTACCTCCGGAAACAGCTTCGCCTCCGCCGGTGAGTACGTTGACTGCGGAGACGCGTCTTCGGACGATGGGTCGTGCGCCTCCTCTTCGCCGGAGCACGCATCCGTGCGGTCATGGACGTCTTCGACGCTGTCTTCCAGGAGGATGCCATCACCGATGTCTTCTGCACGATCGCCGTCGCACCCCGAGAGTGGCCTCCTTTCTCCACTCCAAGCGACTCGGCCAGCCATTGAAAGTCATGGGGAACACCGCGCGAAGAAGGTGCTCGACCATGAGTCCTCACTTGGCAGCAACCAGGGCCTGGGGTCGTCGCCAACGTCTCCTGTATCCGAGTCCGAGACAACCCGCGAGTCATTCGAGCTGTCGTCGGCGATGCAACGAGCTCAAGACATCATCATGGCGACGGAGCGCACGCACCACTTGGCTGAGCGCGTGCGGAAGCTGTCGCATCACCGCATCTTGGCGCTTCAGCGCGAGGACTTTGCTCTCCCAGCCCCACAGCGGTCGGACAACCAGCAGCAGAGCCCGAGCCCGAGCCCCCAACGCAGCGAAGGCAGTGGCGAGAAGAACAGCCGCCTGCGCGTTGGCCATGCGCTGTCGCCTAGTCGTGGCGCTGGCGACGGCAAGAGCGGAGCCGTCCTGTTCTCGGAGCTCGACTTGGAGGAAATTCAGTCCCCCATGCACAGCAGCGACAGCAACCAGTTCCACGAGTACTGCCCGCGCCACCAGCGCCAGCACGCTCTGGCGAGCCGTGACGCCTGCTCGAACAAGTGAGCCCAAGCACTGTTGGTCATCCAAGTGCAACTCAAAAGACCGCGGCGATGAGCGGAATGAACGCTCCTTCAAGTCGAGCGGCCAACAGCTGGATCAACCGAGTGGCGTGGCCGAATGCATGGCTTCGCTGGTGATGCGGGGGACGCGGGGTTGACACGGCCAGAGCGAGAGTCCGAATGAAGAGCTTCTCGCTGGCCCATGCACAGATCGTCTCCAAGACGAGGTGCAGTCGTCGAGGCGTCCGGAGAGGAGTTGGAGGTGTGTATGATAGAAGTATGCACAGCGAGCGGTCGGCAGCGATCAGGAGCTGCTTGTAGTCTTTAGGCGACCTCTTGTCGCCACAATCTCTTTATGATGGGCCTTCTCCAGCCCAGGAGCACACGTACGTAACACAAGCAAACACGGAGCAGCGCGATGAGCACAACAGCATCACTTGGCATCAGAACAAAACGGGTTCGTGTTGCTGCTTCCGTTAGCCACGGCGCAACACGCGAGGCGCACGGAAATGAGGCGCTCTCCCTTCACAGCTCAACCCGTGCCAGTCAGCCGGCGAGCTCACAGGCGCTTGCCGTTGTACAGGCTCTTGGCGTAGTCCGGGAAGCGGATGAACGGCGGGAACTCGTTGTTGCCGTTGCCGTCCGTGTACACGTCCTCGACCGCGACGCTCAAGTCCGGCTTGCCCGACGCCTTGGCCTCCTTGGTGGCCTTCACGACCTCCGCGCGCACCTCCTTCTCCAGGTCCTTGATCTCGTCGGCCGTGGCCAGGTTGTGCTCGATGAGGCGCTTCTTGACGCTCTCGATCGGGTCGCGGGCCGCGCGCATCTGCGAGATCTCGTCACGGTTGCGGTACGTCACGCCCGGGTCCGACATGGAGTGGCCGTGGTAGCGGTACGTGTTCATCTCGACGAAGATCGGGCCGTTGCCCTCGCCGCACCACTGCTTGAGGAACTTGGCGCACTCGCGCACGGCCAGCACGTCGTTGCCGTCGCACTTGATACCCGGGATCTTGTTGCCCATCGTGTAGTACTCGTAGTTGGACGACGAGCGCTCCTTGGACGTGCCCATGCCGTACTGGTTGTTCTCAATGCAGAAGATGGCCGGCAGCTTCCACAGCGACGCCATGTTGGCGGCCTCCCAGATCTGGCCCTGGTTGGCCGCGCCGTCACCGTACATGGCAATGGCGCACGGCATCGGGCCGTCGCCCTTGTGGTTGTACTTGGACGCGAACGCGAGGCCGACACCGACGGGCACCTGGGCACCGACGATGCCCTGGCCGCCGTAGAAGTTCTCCTTCTTGTTGTAGAAGTGCATCGAGCCGCCCTTGCCCTTGATGGCGCCCGCGGCCGTGCCGAAGAGCTCGCCCAGCACCTGCTTGACCGACCCGCCGCGCGCCAGCATGATGCAGTGGTTGCGGTACGACGTGATCCACGAGTCCGTGCGGTCGAACGCGGCCTCCACGCCCGTGGCCACGGCCTCCTGGCCGTCGTACAGGTGGCAGAAGCCGCGGATCGTGCGCGCCTAAAGGTCACCCCATATCCACAGACAGAGGCGGTTAGTGCCTCGTGTCTTTGTCGCGCTTCTCCCCAAAGATCTGCTGCCAGCTAGCGTATCGGGGCGAGTGTGGTGGTGGTGTGTGTGCGAGGGGGGGGAGACAAGAAGGAGGATCGCACCTTGTACTCGTTGTCGCACGTGATCTCCATGCGGCGCATCGTGTACATGAGGCGGTAGTAACTCAGCAGCTCCTCGCGGTTGGTGATGGCGAATTCCTCCGGGCCCGACTCCAGGTCTGCGGACACGCACACGGCGGTTCGTCAGCTTCCCGCCCGCTGTCCTCCTTGTCCGAACGACCCTGCGCCGCAAGTCAAGGAGCAAGCACCACGGGGACGCAACGGCACGCACTGTGGAGCTTGTAGGGCGTGGCGAACTCGATCTTGACGTCGCCAGCGGCGGCGCTGAACGCGCGGGCGGCCGCGGGCTGCGCGCGGGCGGCGAGGGCGGCGGAGCGGCGGAGCAGCATGGTGCGTCGGCTTCTACGAGCGGAGGGGGGAGGGGGAGGGCTTGTCCTTCTTCTTGCGAGCGGCCGCTTCGAAAGTGACAGGCCCGCAGGCTGCTGGGAGCCCCACGCTTGGCTTGCTGCTTGTTTCTGCTTGGTGCTTCGGATTGAGCGGCTCTGGTTGGTCGACGGGGGGCGTGTGACCCCCATCGGGCAACTCGACTCCCCGGCTAAGTGCGAGTGAGCGAGTGTCACTTGGTGGTTGTATGCGCGAGGCGTACTGGACCGCCTCGACTACATCCGGATCATGACGTCACCCCATCATCCTCGATAGGTGTGAGTGTCCCATAGAGAAACAAGCCCAAGCACGATGTCCAAGCGGAGGGGGATTTGATGGATAAAGCGAGCTAGCTGGACGACCCGACCGAAGGGCAGCCAGCAGCATGCCCGCGTCGGGCAGCAGAATGTGGTGATACTCGGCCGGCTGCAGTGCCGCACGAGTGCGTGGGCGGATCGACGGGATATCCGAATCTGTCGAACGCGCCGGGAACCCTGAAGCTGCAATCCTGATGTGTTGCACACCATCCAACCGCCGACAAAAAGACAAGCAGTACCTAATTTGTCCGTAAATATGGTACTCAAATCTTCTATTTACAAGAAAAAGGTGTGCAATAGAGCATGTCTACCAATTCGAGGTGTAGTTTTCCCCATCATAGACCCATTCCGGGTGAATTCGGAAAGCCCTTACAAAAACCAACATTATCCGACCGCGGCAACCGATCAGCCCATTGGACGCCCAAACGACCGCAATGGCGACCGGAGTGGCGACCGGAATGGCGGCGACGTCGCCGACGGCGACGGGGAAGCGCAAGGCGGCGGCGGGTGAGAGGGAGCGCGCGGGCGAGGCCAAGCGGCGCAAGTGTCCGTACCTGGACACGGTGAACCACCAGCTGCTGGACTTCGACTTCGAGAAGGTGTGCTGCGTGAGCCTGTCGGACCAGAACGTGTACGCGTGCCTCGTGTGCGGCAAGTACTTCAAGGGCCGCGGCAAGGCCACGCACGCCTTCACGCACTCAGTGCAGAGCGCGCACCACGTCTTCATCAACCTGCAGACCGACCGCGTCTACTGCCTGCCAGGTTCGCTCGCGTGCTCGTATCGATGGCGCCTTCCTTCCCTGTCCGCCCCGGGGACGGACGGACGGACGGACAGACGGACGGACGACTCACGCGACGCTGTGCACAGACAACTACGAGGTCGTGGACAAGACGCTCAAGCCCGTGCAGGACGCGCTGCGCCCCGCGTTCGAGCCGGCCGCGGTCGCCAGGATCGACCAGAACCGCATCCTCGCGCAGGACGCCTTTGGCGTCTCGTACTTGCCCGGTACGGTGCCTGCACACTCGCCATGAGCTGCTCTCCGTCGTGCTAACGCCTGTGCCTTGACGGACGACGGCAGGGTTCATTGGGTTGAACAACCTCAAGCACACGGACTACGTCAATGTGGTGGTCCAGGCGCTGGCTCACGTCCCGCCGCTGCGCGACTTCTTCCTCCTGGCGTCCAACACGGTCGGCAAGACGCGCTCGCCGCTCGTGCTGCGCTTCGGCGAGCTCGTGCGCAAGATGTGGAGCCCGCACAACTTCAAGAACACGGTGCGACGCACGGATGCGGTCCTCTTGCTACCCAAGCGTTAGGTTTGGTGCTTACCACCCGTTTTGTCATGGCCATCGACAGATCAGTCCGCACGAGTTTGTGCAGGAAGTGTCGGTGAGCAGCAAGAAGCGCTTCCACGTGGGGAAGCAGGGCGAGAGCTTCGAGTTTCTCTCGTGGCTTCTCAACGAGCTGCACCGCGTACGTGCATACCTCTTCTCAGTCCCGTTCGATCCTTCAGCCGCCCTCTAAGTTTCCGACATTATGCTCTTTACTTTCAGGGGCTGGGAGGCACATCGAAACCTGGGAGCAGCATCATCCACAAGTGCTTCCAGGGATTCGTCGAGGTGACGACCGTCGATGAAGCCAAAGTGGCGCTCACTGGGGCGTCGGAAGCAGAAAGCGCGGTCACGGCCATCACGCCATGCCTGTAAGTTTACATGCATCTTGTCTGCGTCTGTATCAATGTCCTGGCTGACGAACCCTTCGTTTTATTGCTGGGTAGTCTAATGTCGCTGGATTTGCCGTCGACACCGCTTTTCAAGGACTCGCAAGGCGGAAACATCATCCCGCAGGTTTGTGGCGCCTGTGTGTTTCATCAATATCGTGTCGATGTCTGACATTGCAACTGCCTCAAGATCCCGCTCTTCACCGTTCTTGAGAAGTATGACGGGACCCATGTCACGGTGAGGAGTTTTACTGCATGCTGCCTCAGCATGACACCCGATACTGACGCTGTTGTTCATGCCGTGTAGCACGTCCTCCAAGGATCCCAGCGCCTCAAGAAGACCTACCGCATCGACGCTCTCCCGCAGTACCTGATCTTCCACGTAAAGCGATTCACTCGCAACAACTTCTTCGTGGAGAAGAATCCGACGATCGTCAACTTCCCCGTGAAGAACTTGGAGCTGCGCGACTATATCAAGATGGATCCGACCGTTCTTTCCGAGGAGGAGCTGCGTGCAAAGTGAGTCCCTGCTGCCGTCGCACGAGGATCCGTCATTCGTTGGCAATTGCCAGATTCGTTTCCGTCATGATGTGCTAACGTGACCGACGCAACGCAGGCCGGTCTCGGAGCTGCGGCAGATCCTTGCCAAGCACAAAGTGTCGTCAAAGGTGCACACCCAGGAAGTGCTTACCTGAAATGCCATCAGGATGTGGCTAATCACGCCATGTGTGATGCAACCCGCAGGGCTGCGTTGAGAAGTCCGAGCTGATTGAAAAGGCACTGCAAGTGTCGCTGCCTTCGACCAAGTACGTCGTTCGATAGAACACAAATCCCTTGTGCCAAGTTGTTGCCGAGTAGCTTACCAGTCTGTTGTCATTGACCAGGTACAACTTGGTTGCGAACATTTGCCACGACAGTCCAGTGACGACTGGCCGAGAGGCGGCAATGAAGACGAACCCACTGACGGAAGGGAGCTACCGCGTTCATGTTCAGAACAGGGTGGGTGCAGTCATGTCGTATCCAGCGCATTCCTTCGTGATCTAACCGAGACCGGGCCTGCTCTGATTGTGCTGCACAGGCGACGGAGCAGTGGTACGAGATCCAGGACCTCCACGTGCAGGAGACGATGCCCCAGCTGATCGGCGTCTCGGAGTCCTACATGATGATCTACGAGCGGAAGCAGTGAGCCGGGCAGTGTGATAGATGAAGACGCGACACTTCCAACGTCGCGCTAAGGAATCCGCTGTACACAGCTCTCCTTCCCATGCAGGATCCTGGCTGGCCATGATATCGTGTCTTAATCTGCGAGTCGCTTGAAGCAACTGCAGGCTTGCCTCACGCCACCGCTGACACTCCGTATCGTCCATTCCACGATTCGAGTGCATCCACCGTTGACTTGGAAACGCTGGGCCGGACGCGAGTGACCGCGATCGCAAAGTCATCAGCACTGATCCCGCGTACGTCCTCAGCTTTCACTTCAGCTACGCGGGCACCAAGGTCTCGGATCGGACCAAGTGCTGCGTCCTTACACACAGCCTTGAGATCACTGCCGGAGTAGCCCTCGGTCGCGTCTACGATACGCTTCATCTCTTTCGGCGTCAGCGAGAACTTCTGGTTGCCAAGCAGGTGCCGGATCAAGCCTTCACGGCTCGAGCTGTCTGGCAGAGGGACTGGGCGAGAAAACACTGGTCAGCTCCATGGGATCTGCGCGACAATGAAGCATTTTACATCAAACGAACCATAAATGCGCTTCTCCAGACGACGAATGATCGCTTCATCGAGTTCCTGTGGCAGATTCGTCGCACCCATGACCAGGATGCGGTCGTCCGTGGATGAAGCCGCGCCGTCCAACTCCGTGAAGAACTGCAGCATCACAATAAATAGACACATCAGATCACAAAGTCTATGAACTCACACGAGCAACTTTGCCCGCACCTGGTTCTTGATTCGCCGGCTGGCGTCGTTCTCGGAGGTCGAGCGCGTCGACAGCAGCGCGTCCATCTCGTCCATGAAGATCACAGCAGGCTGAAGCTCCCGAGCCATGTCGAACAGAGCTCTAACAAGCTTCTCCCCCTCGCCCACCCACTTGGACGTCAGCGTGGATGCAGAGATGCTGCACTCGAAGGAGATGAAGAGCTGTTAGCGATCGGCGGCTCCACTGAGGACGTCTCAAACGAGCCGAGCTCATTACTTGAAAAAGGTTGCCTTGGACTCGGTCGCGACTGCCTTCGCCAGCAGCGTCTTGCCTGTGAAGTAGTCACGTGATACTCAGTCTCGATGCGTCGGGAAGCCCATTGTACCTGACAGTGCAGCATGTCATGTACCAGTTCCAGGCGGACCGAACAAAAGCACTCCGCGCGGCGGCGCCCGTAGACCAGTGAAGAGATCCGGGCGTAGTGTCGGCAAGATCACAGCTTCCTGCACAGAATATCGCCGTCAGACTCGCGCAAAAACCGTGTGCTAGAAACATCGGACGCATTCAGCGGGGTATGCACCTGCAAGATCTGCTTGGCCACCTCGAGACCGGCAATGTCGCCCCACGTGACGCCCGGCGACTGGTCCAGCACCTCGTCCAGGATCGTATGTGCGTGCTGCTCGTGGTTCCGCGCAAAGTGCGACCGCATCTTCTGCGGTTGAACGCCGTTTGCCGCAGGCTGCAGTCCATCCAACACCGTCAGCTCTCACTCACCGCACTCCATGACAGCTGCGCCGTCACATCACACCTCGCACCTTGCTGGCGCTCGGTCGGCGCTGCAGCGACTGCGGCCGCGACTCCGAGTGCGACTGAATACGGTTAGGCTGGCTTGGCTGGCTTGAGTGGCTTGGCTGTTGAGGGTGCTGGCCGCGCTCCTCGGAGACTCGGGGCGGCGTCTGCTGTGCGCGGATGTCTGCTCGCTGCTGCGCGACCCAGTCCTTCAGCAGCTCGGCGCGAGTCATGTACTCGTCGATCATGCGGCGCATGGCCGTGCGTCTGTCTTCCTCCTTCAGCGCTGCGTAAGCGCCACCCCAAGAGACCGCGCGACGACTGGTTAGAACGCAGCGCACACCAGCAGCAAGACCCAAGAGCAAAAGCTGCGGCGCCACGCACTGTTGAGCACGACCATCATCTTCTCAATGCCCGCCGCGTACAGCCGCACGGCCTCTTCGTAGCGCGCCTCGCGGTCCGCCGCCACCGCCTGCTCGATCGCCTTCTTCATCTCGTCCTCGGGCTTTGCCCGCCAGAAGGAGAACATCTTCCCGCGCGTCCTCCGCCGGCGCCGACCGCGTTGTGTCGGTCGAGAACATCAAGAAGATGCCGGGCGAACCCACATTTCCATGACTTGAGCTGCGAGAATGACTCTTTTCAGCCAATCAGTATTATTTTCTTGTCTATTCAGCCAATCATGAAGCGGTAAAGTAGCTGCAACCACGACCACAGGCCAGTCCGCACATACCCATTCCAGGGAGCAAGACGATCGGCGGGGAGTGACGGATGTGGCGGCGAGTGATCGGTACCGCGGCGCGCGCGAGCGTTGCGGCGCATGCGCAGGCGCTGGGCTTCCAGGTGCGCTTCGCGACCATCAACGGTGGGTATCGAGCGGGTGCAGGGAGGAGCGAGGGGAGTGGCTGACGCGCGGGCAATGGATGCGGACGAGCAGGCAATCAGGTGCGCACGGGCATGGCGCTCGACATTGAGGGCAAGATCTACCGCGTGGGCAAGACGCAGCACGTCAAGCCGGGCAAGGGTGGCGCGTACGTCCAGGTGCGGCGTGGATGGTTGTGGAATTGGAGTTGCCGGGCTGGGGCTGACATGGAGGCTGGTCGTCTCAGGCGGAGCTGAAGGAGATCAAGACTGGCAGCAAGACCAACCGCCGCTTCCGCGCCGCGGAGACCGTGGCCAAGGCGCCACTTGGGCCTGACCAGTTCTTCCAGTTCCTGTACCACGAGGGCGACAACATGGTGCTCATGCACAACACCTCGTTCGAGCAGGTGCGGCTTGGTTGGTCCAGTGGTGAACGATCTGTGGTGGTGTGCGCTCGCTCATTGGCATGGCGCATCACGTGACGTTATGGCTGCAGATGGAGATCCCGCGCGATCTGTTCTCGGACCGGCAGCTGGATTTTCTTCTTGAGGGCATGACGCTGTCATTGCAGATTGTGGACGGCCAAGTACTGTGGGCCAACATGCCCGAGCACGTGACGCTCGCAGTGACCAAGACGACGGCCAAGGGCATCGCGGACACGGCGCTCAGCGTCAAGGACGCGACGCTCGAGAATGGCGCGGTCGTCAAGGTGCCACTCTTCATCGAAGTCGGCAACGAGGTCAAGGTCGCCACCGAGGACGGTTCGTACGTCGACAAGCTCTGAGCGAGACCACCTGCAGCGCTCGAGCCCTGGCGCGAAACGATGCAGAGACTCCACAAGCAATGCCCAACACGATGGAACAACACGCCACGATGCGACGCACGTTGGCTCCGTGGCCTGACAGTTGTCCTTGCATCGTTCGTTCAGCTTGCCGCCTTGCAACCCATCCGCATGATCCGAAGCTCGTCACTTCCGTCACCGCTGGTCTCACGCCCAGACCCTGAACAGAACAAGTCGTGGCGTGTTTGCGGGACGAAGGCCGCGTCTCTTCGGCGATGCACCAGAATCTTCTGGCCAAGGGCTCGATGGAAGTCTCGTTGAACCAAAGAGCGCTGTGAGTCACAGTGTGACGACTGCCATGTTGGGACTCGAAGGCTGGGTGGGACGCGGCGATTTCACAGGCAACCAATCAAACTGCGCTGAGTGAACATTTTAACCAATCGTGTGTTGATCAAAAATATGTTGGCCAATGATATCAACAGCAAAAGCCGGACCAAGAGTCAGTTTCTGCTCTGCGACTCTTGGCGCCAAGATCGCGAAGAGCTACACTCACTTTGATTATGGGAAACAACTCGTTGGATGGGGGAAATTACAGTCCGCGCCAATAGAATGCGCATGCGATGGCCAGGACGACCATGGCGGTAGGTTAAACCGCTTTGTCTTGTCGTCGAGAAGGAGGGACTGAGGCTGGCCGCGTGTCTTGCTCGTTGAATCAACGATGCCAGCGGTGGCACGGGCTTCGCGCTCTCGCCGAATGCATGCGGAGCGACACGCCCACTGTCTCTACTGCGCCGCCCTCGGCTTCAGAGCTGGGTCCGCCCCAACGCACAGCATCAGCGTTTGGAAGGCAGGCGTTGTCGGTCTCAGGCGGTGCGACGTCTCCAAGTTCTGCCGCCCCTTTCCCTCCCCAGACGATGACGACGCAGCAACGCACTTCTCGTTCGGCCATCCCAATAACGCGGCGACTCGTTGGCGAGTCGCGTCCGCTCCGCTTCGCCTCGCCCTTCCCTTCTCCAGTCAGTGTTGGTCTTTCCACCATCCATCCATCCATCCATCCACCCACTGCCTCCTTCAGAGCCTCTCGACCGATTTCGTCACACCTCAAGCCGATGGCTCGCTCGACCCCCGCGCTCGCGATGAAGGCTGCTACTGTCCACGACGCCTCCGCTCCGGCCCGCGACAGCTCGACCAACGCTGCCAGCGCGATCCTGCAGCGTCACCGCGGCCCTCGCCAGCGTTTCGACTCGGCCGACTACGTGTTGGGGGACAGCTTCCAGCGCGCATTGGCACTCACGGCACAGAACGCGTCTGCTGCTGGCTGCATCGACGCCAGCCCGAAGGACAGCTCCCGCTCCCGTGCTAGGAACGACGTGGAGCTTGAGCCGGAACCAGAGGTCTGCCACCTGGGGGCAGACAAGTACCATTCGTTTCCGCGCCAGAGCGTGAGGAAACTGAGGCTCCAGCGATTCGACTCTGCCGACTGGGCCATGCAGCTCGACCGTGCAGCCCACGCAACTAGCAGCGCTGGTGCCGAGTCTGCGGCTGCTCAGCACGGCAATGTCGCGCACCTGCTGCTAGAACGCCACGCTTACTCAACCTGCACAACGATCCCCATCCCGACCGCAGGCTCAAGCACCAGCTCTCGGTGCGCCGAGCAAGCATAGACACCGCTAGAGCCCGCACCGGCATCATCCTCGCATGAGTCGGGTCGGGAGCTTTGCCTTCTCTCTTAGATATCGACCATTTTCATGGTGCCATGCGCTCCATGATTTTGATAATGTAACAGTACTCACCGACCCTGACACGGATCTCGCATGTGGTGGGGGAGGCCACAGCATGATGCATGGCGCCGACACCTCGCCATGGCGCCGGTGCGTCAGCTCCATCGCGGCCATGTTTTCGCTGTTACAGTCCTGTTTGAGCTATGCATTCCACCTCTTTCGCAGTCTTGAATGCCCGAGTATACCGAAATAGCGTTTCGAGAGTCAAGAAGAGGTCCGTCCGCCATGATCGAAGGCATCAAGAAGCACGCGATCGGTGAGCGCTCGCTTCCCGTGTGAGTATGAGCAAGGAACGCGCTAACACGCACTCCGACACGGCCGAGAGCCGTCCGCAGTCCTCGTCGTCGCCTTCCTGTTCGCGACGTACCACATCGTCCAGCTCGAGTCCGGCCGCAACAACCACCGCGCCAACGTCGAGGAGGACGTGAGGCGCAGCGCCTTCGAGGCTCCGACCAGCACACTCCACTCCACGCACTAAGGCCACTCTGCACTTGCTCGATGCAGTTTGATCGCGCGGTGAGAGCGCTGCGCGAGAGCCTGCCCGCGAGCAAGTACCAGGTGCAGATCACCCAGCCAGCCGGCGCGGCCACCCAGGCGTTCAGCCGGCGCGTGTTAGTCATCAACCGCGAGTTCGCCGTGCCTCGCATCGGTGCGGAGACCGAGTGCATCGATATGTGGTGTGTCCATATAGCTCACTGGTCGGTCCGTGACAGAGGGCGAGCTGTACATCGATCAGCAGCGAGCGAGCGACCAGCGCAAGCGCCAGCCACAGAGGGGGAGAGGGGCACACTCGGGGCCAAGGCCGGCAGTGGGGGCTCCGATCCGCTTCCGCGCGTACGACCCAATCGCAATGGAGGCTGTCGCGAAGGTTCGTGCATGTTATGCTGATGGCGAAATGCAGGCTGGTGTCCTAAACCCTTCCTTACCCAACTATGGCTGTCATGGATGTTCACACCGGCAGAAGCTCCTTCAGCGGCAACTCATCGCAGTCATCGAGTGATCCAGCAAGAAGCAGGCCGTGCACTCGAGTGGTGCGGACAACATCCCAGCAACAGGCTACGCTATAAACCGAACATGTCTATCTCATCGTCAGCGTCGGCGTCGACGGCTTGTGCCTCATCGCCACCAGACGTTTCGGCGCTCGCTCGATCGGACAAGACTGCTCCGGATTGGTCGGTGTCCTTGGACTTCCTGGGGTTTGACCTTCCATCCGCGCTAGCAAGACCTCGGCGATTGCCCAGTGAATCCAAGTGCTGGCTAGTTGCTGGCTCGTCATGTCCGCAGATCTTGATGACCGTTGCCGTCAAGTTATCCGCGCTGCCCTTCATGAACGCAGCCTTGACAACTGCGACAGATGCAGCTTTCGTGTCTTGCAGGTGGCGCTGCGCGATGGAGACCGCTTCCTCGTCGCTCAGCACATCCCAGATGCCATCGCAGGCCATTATGATGAACAAATCGTCCGCGCCAAGCTCGTATCGTCGGATTTCCGGGACGCAGGAGACCAACGCGCCAGGAGTCTTGAGCGATCTGTCCCCAAATGCTCTGGAGACCGCCAGAAACGTTGAGATCTCGCTTTCCACGGCCAGTCCGGCTCCAGCGGCGGAGAACACGCGCGCGATCCCTGAGAACACGCCGACGAACCCGCCAGCCTTTTCGATCCTCGCCTTCTCGTCCGGTCTGTCCGGCTTGTGGTCGCTTGTGAGGCGGATAACCGCACCGCCGCGTCGACACAGGACTGCGCGGCAGTCACCCAGGTTCACCGCGTAAAACCCCATCGGCTTCTCATTGATACACCCATCTTGGCGTAAGCCCTCGTCGCTGACAGCTCTCTCATCCCCGACACCGCCGTAGAAGCACAACATCAACGCGGTGGATCCATCTCGCGAGGTGTTCTTGCGCAGAATCTGCTCGTCCGCACGCTTGAACGCTTCGACGATTGCACTTTGAAGAGTGGCGTCTTGCTCTTTGAACCACAGACGGCGGAAGGCGGTGCGATTGCTCTCTTCGTCTCCAATCTGCTGCGCTTCACTGTTGAGATCTACAAGCATGCCCTTCAGCTGACGCTCGAGCGCTTGCACATCGTCCTCCTCTTTATCCTTTGCGGTGTCCTCCGCTGCGGCGGCCAGCTGCGCCACTTGGCCCAGTTGCGTCGTGACAAAGGCAATCTGCTCTTTAATCCCGTCCAGCCGCACGCACTCGGAGCGGGACAGTGTCACGCTCGCGTCCAGCTGCTGCAGCTTACGGTCGTCAATCTGGTGCCGAACGCTCGCGGCCACCGCCTTGAACAGGTTCCGGGCGAGGAAGTCAACCGTGAACGTGCCTCCGTGGCCATCATACACAGCGAGCGCAGGTCCCAGCGGTGCCATCCCGCTCATGCTCCTCGCGCTGCGGTCCTCGTTCGTCGGCTTCCGACCAGTCCACGACTCGGTCGCGCACTCGAGGCCAGTTGGCGAAGCATCTACCAAGGCGTCCGGGTCGTCCGAAGGAGTCGCAGCACCCGCACTCGCACCGACACACGCGCCGCCGTCTTGTCTTCGCCCCGGGCTGCGCACCGAGCCTTCGTCGCCGCTGTGGGCGTCGAGGCGCTTGCGCTTCTGCAGCGCCGTCGACGAGCTCATCGATTGGGTTGACGCTTCAAAATGCGATGTGGTTCAGGCGAATCCTCTTGAAAGCATATGACATTTTGTATGACGCATGGGTATTGCGCATTGTGCCACACTGAATCGGAATGTGAAGCATAGTCATTCCAGCTCTCTGTCCTGCCTGACCTAATGTGAGTGCGATCGCTCCGCTCAATGGCAAGCCCTACAGCAAAGCAGTCTCCATGCGCACGCCTGTGCGGTAGCCATCGGATTCGACGTCGCACAACAGCGGACAAATGCTACGTAGGCACGAAGCGAGTCAACCTCCGGATTGATTTCAGAGTTCTGCGATCGCGTCTAAAGAGGGAGACGTACATGGAGTCTGGGTGAGTCTTTGGCCAGGCGAGCCAGAGCTTCTCCACCCCAAGCAGTGCCTGCTGATGTAGCGCAATGACGAAGATCGCGTCGTACCCGCCCGCTGGAGCATCGTTGCGAACACCAGCATGAAGGTTAGCGAACGCATACCTCCAACAGTCAGTGGCATACGTCGCGCGGATCCCGTACCGCCAGGCACACCAGCCATCAAGACGCCTGGAAGCGCCATGGTCGCGTCGAGAATCGTCGTCTGCTCCTTCGGCTCGATCGGGACGCCCGCCAAACGACCCATCTCGCTGTGTTCGAGACGTGGGGATCAGTTTTGAACATTGTAATGAGAGGAAGAAACAGGAACCCACCGGAGAAGCTCTCGCACGTGGGAGTACGCCATTCGCACTCGAGTGAGGGCCGAAGCGAGAGGCTGATCGACGCTGGCCCACTACTCACAAAAGCAGCGGAATACGTCAGGATATCCGTCCGTGGTCAAGCAAGGCTTTCGGACGTTCGTACGTTGTCGGACGGAAGGCATGCCATTTCGCTCAGCCTCAACATTACCCCGCTGTTTGTCGTGCCGTCCGCGCTAGTGAGTAGAGCCCCGACATGGTCGAGTGACTGCTCGACTTCAACATTGCGCTGGTTCAGATCGGCCACGAGCTTGTTGGCGTCGTCAGGTTCCGACTTTTGCCAGGCGAGAACCTGTATGGAGCATCAAGATTATTGCAAATGTCAGCACCATTCACCAAGATGTCACCCTCGTGTCCTCCTTGCAGGAGGCTCTTGCCAAGCGCGCACACAACCTTGCGAACCATTGACACGGTCGCTGATCCAGATGACACGTCACCCATCATCAAGTGCAGACCCGGAGGCAGTTGGAAGCGTCTCTGCATCGAGATCAGCTCACAAGGTCAAACAGCGGCCACAAATAGTGACGATAACTTGAGTGAAGAGCGCACCGTCCGGCGCTGCACCTCCCACGAGTCGTGATCCGTAATGCATCGAGCAATGTCGGCGGGCCGAAGCGACGAGGGAGACGTGAAACCTGCGAGCATGGACGCCGGGAAGCGCGTGTACCGCTGAGACCCGAAGCACGCAGCTGCGATATCGAAGCCGCTGCCGATCTGTGGAGAATACACGACAGCAGATGTGTCAAACGATGCATGTCTGCTCGACACCGGTCAAGGACTCGGAACCTTTCGCTGGATGTAGCAATGAGCGAGTTGTGCGAGGTGATGCACCAGCTGCAGGTGCTCGTCTTGCTCCTGGAACGCCACTGCGGGCACGAAAAACGACACCATGGACGCGACTAGCGACGTGACCATAGCAGCCGAGCTGCCCATGCCAGTCTTGGCCACCAAATGCTCGCCGCCGGTGCCTTCTGTGCAGTCCGACCAATCGCATCAGCGTTAGCGTCTGAGGGTGTGGGAGGCGACACTCCGTCGACGCCTGCTCCACAATGATAACCATAGCAGACTCACTTGAAACTGGTGGCAGGAACCGAGGCAGCTCTTGCAGATGCGAACGCGTCAGGTCCTTGCCTGCTTCTTGCAACTACAATCACACCCCACGCAATGAGGTCGCCATCGCATACACCACAAGTTTCTAGCTCGCCATCACCTACCCGCTGCACTTGGGAGTAGAAGTCGTTGTCGGCTTGGAGCGTGACCTTGACCGACTCGCCGGACTCTTTCACTTGCCCAAAGGTGTTGGCCATGCCCAGCGCCTCCAGCCCGGCGATCCCGTTGATCGTGCACAGCACCGTCTCCTCGACGTACGCATTGCGGTCCGAGTTGTCCCTGCGTCACAAGAAGGAGGCGTTCAGGCACAATTCCTCTCCATCACGTCCGGCGTCAAGCTTCGGCAGGATCGCAACCCGGCAAGACGTACAGCAGCTCGAACGCTAGCGCGTCTCCTCGCCGCATGATCCAGCCGACCACGCGCTGCTTGTACTGCTCACTCTCGATAGCGAGCAGCAGGACTCGGTGTTCATCTTCGGATCGACTCCTCTCTTGCTGCTGCTGCTGCTGCTGCTGCGTCCAGCACGCCACCGCCATTGGATGAACACCAAGGAGGCGAATGGACGCATTGCGCAGGCTCGTACCGCCGCCTCCGCTGAGATCTGGGCGTGGAACCGGGCGGACGTGGCCAGCACAAGACCCGCGAAGCGCTCGTCCAGCACCAGGTACCCGCCCGTCACGAGCACCTTGCCCGGCGCCGACACGCGCAGCACCCGCGTCCCCGCCATCCCGAGCATTGTGGTGTCAATCCGACACCCTGGCGCGATCAAAACTCAATGTTACGTTCACCACCTCAAATATTTTGAATTGTGCGCGCGCTCGGTTATGCGTACCCCCACATCTCCTGGTTCCGTACCCCCACGCACCATACAAAGCTCCAGTCAACGCAGCCTCCACGGACAGGTTACGCCGCCAGTCAGTCGGTTTCCTCAAGTGTCTTTGATCGGAGGGGGGGCTCCGCCGCCTGCATCGGTCGCGCCTCGCCCTGCTCCTCGCCGCCCCATGACCGGCATGGCCAACGGCGCGCCGCCCGCGCCCTCCGCAGGCGCCTACGCGTCTTCTGCCGCTCCTCCACCACCCGCGGAGCCCGTCTTCCAGCCGTCGCCCGAGCAGCAGCAGCTCCTGCAGCAGGCGCGCGCGCACGCCGCCAGCCTGGCGCTCCAGAGCGCGCAGCGGCGCGACGTGGCCGCCTCTAGCGCCGGTTCCAGCACTGTGGCCGTGTCCAAGCTGCAGCAGCGTGCCGCAGCCGCCGCGCAGGTGCGTTCCGAGCTCGAGGGCGGCAGGGAATGGAGATATGTGGCGCTCACAAGGCGTGCGTCTTGTCTGGGATAGGCGCTCGGCGCGGACCGCAGGGTCTCGGCGAGGGAGATCCAGGCGATGCTGGAGAAGAACGAGGCCGCGCTGCGCATGTGGAATGCCCTGCACCGCCAGCAGCGTGAGTGTCTGTCTGCGCGTCGGACGCGCCGTATCACTTCCTTCCTGTCCTCCCGTCGCTCACGCTCTCTCTCTCTGTTACTTCCCCACTTGCTGTTGCTGTTGCTGTCGCAACCACTGCAGCGCCCATGCACCAGCAAGTCGACCACAAGGAGTGGCTGAAGAAGTGCTACTTGTACCGGCAGCAGATCGGCGCGCGGCTCGAGGTGCTCGCCTCGCTGGCGGACAAGCAGATCGCGCAGGAGGACGCCAAGGGTCCGACGACCAAGAAGACCCCGGCCTCCTCGCCGACCTCGACTGTTCATTCAGGGGGGATGAGTAACCTCACATCCGGTGCAAAGAACCCAGCCAGCGCCAAAGCCGCGCCAGTGGCGTCTAGAGCTTCCGTGAACGCACCTCCTGCAGCTCCTTCGCCGTTCCCAGCAGCCCAAGTTCCAGCAACGAACAGCATCCAGCCCCAGTCAATGGGTTCGTTACAGCTATCGATATTTGACGCTGATGCTGGTTGCTTAACTCTCTACCTGCTCTTCCAGCTGCAGGCGCGTTCGGCTCGACAGGGATGGCGGCATCCAGCACAAGCGCCATGCCAAGCTCTGCTATGAGCGGCAGCAACATGGCCCTGAACTCAACCATGACCGGCTCGACTGCCGGATCAAGCGCGATGCCGGCTTCCAGTACACCCGCCATGAGCGGCCCGATGTCAGCGCCGCAGTCCTCAGCGTTCGAGCCGACGGCTTTCAACTCGACGTCGTCCGCTATGGCGAGCTCGTACATGAACCAGGCGCCGAACTTCATGATGAACCCCGCGATGATGGCGATGAACGCGATGGGCGCCGCTGCGAACGGCAACGGCATGATGAACCCGCAGCAGTTCATGATGATGCAGATGCAGATGCCGATGGGCATGAACATGGCCGCCGCGGGTATGTACAACCAGCCAAACATGTACGCGAACGTCAACTACGGCATGGTCAGCGGAGGGTCCAACCCGTTGCCGATGGACCCGTTCAACGCCTCGCTGTCGGGGTTCGGACAGCCCGGGATGGGCTTCCCGAACGTCCAGCCGAACATGGGCGGCCCTACCGTCGGCTATGGCATGCCGAACAACATGCAAGCCGCGCAGATGATGAACCCGATGGGAGGAGGATACCCATCAATGATGCCCAACAACTTCCAGTTCAGTGGCGGGGGTGCAACAGGGACGGGGGTGACGCCATCGACGCAAGGAATGCCCATGCAGCAACTCCAGCAGCAACAGCAAGGCTCGCAAATGTATCAACCGAGCGCTGCGCCGACCGCGGGGCTTTACCAGCAGCAGCCTCACCCGCAGCAGCAGTCACAACCTCGGCAGCAGCACCAGGCACAGCCCCAGCAGCAACCGCAGGACTCGAACGCATCGGCACTGCTCCCAGACGCCGACTTGTTTGGCGACGATGATATGGCCGCCAACCTGTTCGAAGGCTTCTCCGATGACGCATTCCTGCCGCTGCAGTGAAGCTCCGCACGCGCTCGGATCTCCCTGGATCACATCCCTGCGAGGCGTTGATAATCCTGCAGCAGCACGCTGTACAGCCGCTCGCGCCTCGCCGAGACTCTGGTGGACGACTCCAAGCGCTTGCGGATGGAGGCAGGCAAGTTACGGGTTGCTGCGCTGACCCGGCCGACACATTTGCTGCCAATGAGCATCTGGATCTTGGCGGCCTCGTCCACTTGTCTCTGCGCAAGCTGCTGCCGACGCGCAGAGCTGTCAAGGAGCAACTCGCTCACTGCAGGCATCCTGAACGTGGTCGAGCTGGCTTGACGGGCCAAAAACGCTTCCTGTTGCTGGTAGCGTGGAGGGGACCGCGATGGGAATCCGTGCGGGGTGACGCTCGCCTCGATGCGCTGAGGGGACAGAGCGCCGTTCAAGCGCAACGGCGATGCCGCGAGATGGACGCGCTGATTTGCCTGGAGCGAGTCCAAGGCGTATTGCTGTCTTCCTAGTGGAGAGCTGAGCGGCTTTGTCGGTGACATCCGCTGTTGATACAAGCTCGACCGCGTCAGCTGTTGCTCTCCGAAGTCAAAGTGCTGATGTTGTCGGCTGCAGCTACTGCCAATCTGCGAACTCTGCAAAGGAGATGCCGAGAGCAACGTCGGTGGGCGGTAGTTGTCACGAAGGGGAGACCGTAAGGCGGCCGACGGCAGTGGGATGCTGAGTATCGAGCTGGCGATGGCAGGCGCGGCGAGTAGGTATCCGGCATCGTCGTTCGCGCTGGGATACTGCTCGTCACACGCACGATACCTGTCGAGGAACGACAAGGACGGCCCACGGCTTGGCGACGAGCACGCGGGGTCGAACGGGTCCGTGCCCCCGACGTACTTGTCGTACTCGAATAGGTCCTTGTTGGCCAGGAAGAAGCTCCGCGCATGTGAATCGACCTCGCTGCCATGGTTGCTGCACTGGTTGGCGTCAAGAGTCGACGGCTCCAGCTGGAGGCGAAGCGACTGGTTCGCCATGCTGTCAAGGTGCCGAGTGCAAGGCAAACCTATATATACTTCTCGAAGTTCTTGCGGGCTTGAGAAGTGCGACTCGAATGGCCACGGCGTCGGCCTGGCGGTTGCTCCTGGCTGCCAGAATTATCCTCAACGGCCGGCGAATTGGTTGCCTCGGACTGGACAGAGCTCGGTCATCACTCGCGCAGCATGCCGTCGCTAAGTCTGCGGTCGTCCGCGTCGTCCCTGCACTCGTCGCCGTCCTCCTTCCTGGCGCCGTCATCCTCGGCCGTCCAGGTCGGCGAGGCCTCGCTGTCGCCTGGCGACGCGCTCGTCGAGTGTCTGCTGCCCAGGGTCGCGCTGTCGTCTCGGTCGCGCAAGGCGTCGTCTGGCGGTTCATCGTCGCCGTTCTCGTCCAAGTCGTCAAGCAAGCTCAGCACTCCTGTCAGCGCCTCCTCGGGCATCGATGTGCTGCCGCTGGACTCCCACCCGGCTGTGCTCCAGGCGCAGGACGAGTGTCGCTCGCTCCTGAGCGGCAACGACGTGCGCGTACTGGAAGACCCCGACGTGCGCGAGCCCATCGTCCAAGTGCTTGGCCGCGACGCCGAGCTCGTGCTGCCGACGCACAATGCCATGCGGTTCCTCGTGCTGTTCGTCAAGAACCTCGCGCGCTTCTTCTCGCTGCGTGTCGAGGTGCTCGACGACAAGCGCAAGTACCGCGAGTTGAGCGCCACCAACGCGCGATCCCTCGCCCGCGTGGACCTGCAAGCCGGCCACGGCGGCACGTGTCAGCTCCCGCTGCTCTTCGGCGGCGACCAGGAGGGCTGGCGATACCTCTGCATGGACCTGCAGGAGCTCACGCGCGAGGCCTTCGGGACGACGCACGTGGCCACGACGCTCGTCCGCATCGGCGGGGACTGCCGCGTGCTGCGCGCCTTCTTCCAGGACGAGCGATACGCAGATGCCGGCCTGCCGCCGCACCTGACCTTCCTCGGCTAGACAGGCTCGCACACTCCGCACAGCCACATCACACGCATAGCCAACGGTTATATATGTCTGCTTGTATTCATTCACGCGCTCGTCCAACCTGTCACCAGCCGCCTTGAGCGCTTGGTTCGTTTGGTCTCGGTCCATCTAATCGGCTTCCTGTCCGTCTCCGGCGCCACGGTCCTCGCTCGCGCTCACAAGTACGACAGGTTGATCGTGTACTGCGGGTCGCGCTGGTTGCGCTGGCGAGAAACCTCTGAGAAGAGGCGGTGCTGCAGCCACAACGCCTCGAGGTGGCGGTACCGCGCCATGTCGAGGCGCAGCGGGCGGCCGCGCTGCAGCCCGACGTCCTCCTCGCCGTGAGCATCCACGTACGGGCTCGGGAAGTACGCGGCCATGCTACCGCCGATGATCGCGACGCGGCACTGGTCCAGCATCAGCACGATGCCAACGCCGCCGCCGCACTCGGCCGCGTGGCGCGTGCACTCGCCCACCGGCGGCCCATGCGTGATGAACGCCCGCGTGCAGCACGAGTCGCCGCAGCAGAGGAACTCGCCGCACATGAGGCACACGCCCGGGTCACTCGGCGTGCGTCCACAGCGATCGCACGTGCGGCCGCTCAGCACCGAGTACAGCTCGTCGTACTGGATCGGGAGGTCGATCAGCTGAGGCTTGCGCGGCACGTCACGCAGGATGAACATGCTCGCGACGTACGCTTCGCTGCAGCCCTCCGTGTGTTCGCAGTGGTCGCCGTGGTCACCGCCACCAGACGACCGCGCGACGCCCAGATAACTCTTGCTCGTCATGCGGTCGTCGCACCACCGCCAGATTTGGTCGAACACGGCGTCTGGGGAGCGCGCGATCTCGCTCAGTGTCGGGATCTCGAGCGTCTCCGGCGCGAACGAGTGCTCAAAGTCCTCATTGCTCGCAATGCATCGCCAGAAGAGCTTCATGCGGCGCACAAAGGTCGCGTTCTCGCGCAGCACCTTCGCCAGCCGCGCCGGGAGCGAGTCGGCATGCAGCGGCTCCAGGACGAGCGGATTCTTGTCAGCGGACGCCGCCGCTGCCATCCGCTTGAGCACCTCGAGCGCCGAGTACTCGTCCGAGTCTTCGTCCACGGTTTCCATCAGATGAGAAATCGACTCGACCGCAGACTCAGTATCCTTCCGCTTGTGGGAGCGCGAGCGCGAGCGCGAGCGAGAAGTTGACGCGGATGTTGGCGACGGGCCGCTGATCACACGGCCACTACGAGTGCGTCGCGCCTCCGTGTCCGTGTCGTGGCTTGCCGCCGCAGCGCTAGACAGCGCAGGGACAGCAGCAGCAGCCTTCCTGGTCACTGCAGTCGGTGTTGTCGCTGCCGCCTTGCTCGCGTCGCGCTCCGCGGTGTATTTGTCCTGAAACAACGACGTCTCGTCCGCCTTGCGCTCCTGGAAGAACTCGACGTAGAAGCGCTGGACCAGGTCCGCAACGCTGAACACAGGCATGATCCTCCAGATCGTTGCTGGGTCCGCGGCCACGACGGTCGACACGACGAACGCCGTGAACGAATCAGCGACCAGAAGCCCAAGGATCGTGCCGCGAAGACAAGGATCCACCGATCCGAGAACCTGCGCATGAGCATTATCCAAGGCACAGTTAGGTCAGTATAAAGCGCTCAGTCCGCAACAGCTTGCACAAGTTGAGCAGCATAACAAGGCAATACGTACGTTGGTGAACTTGCGGTACTCGCGCTTGGTCTCGCAGTTGATGGGGCAGCAACGCTTGGACGTCTCCCAGATCACCTTGGCATCGGCGCTGTGCTCGAGCATGAGGAACGACCAGCGGCAGAACTTGGTCACGGCCACGAGCGACTCGAGCTCCTTCTCGAGAGATGGCGGACATCGGTCCACAAGCGGGTCGAACGGCTGTGCCGAGCTGCCTGACACGTTGCGGTGTTCGTCCTCGGCCACGAGCAGGAAGGACGCGAGCGTAAAGCCGCAGGAAGACCACAGGAACGGCGCACCCTTCTCCAGACTACCGTGAGGCTCCCACAGTGTCTCCTCGAAGTACTCCCGCCACATATTGTGCTCGTCCATGTCGTCAAGTTCGATGGCGCTCGTATCGTCGCGACCAAGAACCGTGCGGCACCAGCCGGGGAACTCGAGCTGCTGCTTGATCGTGGCCAGCCAGGAGGAAGACGCCTTCTCCTCACTGGAAGCGGTCTTCGCCACAACCGCTCGCTTCTCCTCACACTCCATGTCTGCATCCTCTGCGTGCTTCTTTTCGTCCTTCGTGCTGTCGCCACTTCGGCGCTTTCCGCTGACAGGCATCGAAATGGGCATGAGGAAGTTGCTCAGCGTCTTGCACAGCGGGCACAAGAACTGCGTCATGGCCGAGTCGGGGTCGATTGCCTGCACACCGTCAAAGTCCTCTCCGCGGATCGCCTTGTCGTGCAGCGACGTAATGTAACGCTCCAGGCAGTCGATGTGCACGGCATGCTGGCATGTGCGAATGTGGAGGCCACAAGGCGTCAAGTACAGCTGCGCGCTGTTGTGGACCGAGTCGTCAAAGCCTGGCGGCGAGTGTTCGTGCTGGTGTTGGGCCAGCGTCGCACCAAACACAGATCGCTGGAAGCTGGCTTCGAACGCGCTGTCTTCGTCTTCATCGTCTTCACTGTCGTCAAAGATGACGCGCATGTTCTGCCGCGGGTCAAAGCGTCGCCCACCACGCGCTGCGCGGCCTCCGCGACGAGCGAACATTGGTCGGGTAGGAGGGCGGTTCAGGCGCGGGTTGGCTCCTTCTCCGCCACCAACGCCTCCGCGAAAGTCCAGCCCGAACAAGCGCTGGTCTTCATCCACATCCAGCACGCCTTCAAGCACGTCCAAGTCTTCATCTGTCTGCAGCATCTCGCCCTGGATCATGGGCAAATTGCCGCCGCCGAAGCGGATCCGCTCGTGGCGATGGCGCCGCGGCAATGCTCCAGGAGCCGGCACTCCAGCTCCAGCCATCGCCATGATGCCTGCCATTCTGGGGCTTGTACGCGCTGGAGAGCCATCGCGGGGAGCGCCATCTTCGCCATTGCCGGCAGAAACATACCACTCAGGCAGCGGGGGAGCCGAGAACGCGCGGAGAATGGGTGACATGGGGTCCGACGCCGATGTCGACCCAGAGCACAGCTCCATCTTAGCAATCACCTCCTTGACCTGCGCGCGCACTCGCTTCCCGCTCATAGCGAGCGCTTCGTTGGCCTCCGGGCGGAAACCCGTCGCCAGCACAGTCGACTGGTGCAGATACGCTGCCATCCCCATTTGCCCAGCCTCATCCGAATCGTGACACAGAATACACTTCGGGCCAGCCGCGTCTTCATCGTCGGTGATGGCCACGGACTTCTTTCGTTTTTTCGTTGTCGAGGCTTCGTGTTCGCTGGTGCTGCTTCCACGTCGCTTACGCACAGCCCGACGGCTAGCAGCTCGCACACCATCACCGCCCTCTTCGTCGTCGATGTCGTCGTCGTGGCCATCCTTGTGCTCCTCATCATCCTCGTCTTCGAAATTCGCCATCATCGCCTGGAACGCTGCCTGCTTCTGCGCCATTGCGGCAAGCGCGCGAGCTCGAGCCTGATCCTTGCGCTGGTCTAGAGTGAGCGGTACTGCAGCACCGGCGTCCTCACTGCTGCTCGCACCAGCAGCACCTCCTGCAACAGCGCTCGCCGCCGTCGCCGCTGCCTTCTTGCTGTTAATGTCCTTGAACAGCGTGCTACAGGTAGTGGACGACAAGTTGATCTTCCAGATCAACCATTCGAGCGTGCCTGTCTGCTCGCCGTCGAGCAGCGTCGTCGCCTTCTCGAGCAGGTTGCTGAGCAGATGGAGAATAGAGTAGTTGCCAAGCGCAGGGTTGCAAGCGCACAGCCGACGCCAAAACGCCTCAGCGACCTCCGCCTTGTCGGATCCAACAGCCGTATGAACGCCGTGAACCAGCAGATGCAGTGACGTTGAGATCACCGCGTCGCTTACGGCATCCGACGACGACAGGTTCTCAGAGCTTAGTACGCGCCACAGGATCACCTGCACGATTGAGAGCGTGCTATCGCACGTCAGGATCGACTGCACAGGGCGTAAGAACTCCAGTGGGCGGCTAGCAGCTCGCAAAGGCTCATGAGGGTCGTGGCTTCCGCTCTCGTTGGCAGAGCCCGTATTCTTGCGGCGGCGGAGATTGCGGAAGCTGGTCCAGCGATCGCGCGCCTGCTCGTGCGACTCCCGGTTCAGGTGGAGGAAGTACGGGTTGTAGCGTTCGAGGAGGCCATCCTTGAGCTCATAACGCCCAGGCTCCAAGCCAGAGGGCGGGACAAACTCCGCCACCTTGCTGAGCGCTACTTCAAGCCGCGCGACCGGGATGTCGTCTTGGCCCGACGGCATGATCGCCAGTTCAAAAAGCTTGCTGAACGACTGGGGCTTCGAGCACAGCTGCTGCAGCATCTCCTCCAGCAAGAACTCGTTCTCGTACGTAGCTCCGGTTGACGCCGGCAGGGCTGTCCCGACAATGATAATGAGGCGGAGGAACTCCTCCAGCATCTGGAGCCGCTGTTGATCGTCGATGCCTTCCTCCAGCCGGGAGTAGCCAAACAGCTCACTGAACTTCTCCGAGACAGACGGACTCCCTTGGACGCCAGCGTACGAAACGGCGAAGTAGCTTCCGAGCTGGAAATGGTCCATCATCCGCGCGACGACGTCGTTCGGTCCGATCATCAGCACGCCCAGCTGCATCATGAACACGTCCGCATCGCGGTAGTGAACGCAGTAGGGCAGCGCCGAGTAGTTGTACAGCTGGGCGAGCATGTTCTCGTCGCCATTCCTGCGCCACAGACCCGAGTGGATTTGGGACGCCATCACCAGGCACCGCAGGGGCATCTCGACCAGCTCCCGCTTGGCCTTGGCTGAGAGTCCTTCGAACCCGAACGCGCGAAGGAGCCCGGTCGACTGAATAGACGATTGGAAACCTTCGTGGAAGACTGTGATCTGGCGAATCGCCGCACTGAGGTATCGATGCAGCGGGACGTGCAGAGACGTCGGGTCAGCCGCCACGTTGAACCGATAGGAGGCGACGGTCTTGGCGGATTGCACGGTGGCACCGGGAAGCTCCGACACCGCAATCAGCTTCTTTGTCCCCAATTTCTCGTTCACCGACGACGAGGACGCGATCGCAGCGTTTAGAACGGGCTTGAACACATCCGCAAGGGTCAGACCGGATTGCTCCAGCTGCTCAGCCTTGAATCCATTCCACGATTGGGAGAACACCGAGTGCACTCGGATGCCGAGGTTGAACATGGGGAGCCAACTGTCCGACTCGTACTCAACGTGGCTTTGGTTGACACCGCGCCGGGTTTGTGGATCGCCTCCCTGCACCATTGAGCACATGACGTGAGTCAATCTTCGTCACAAGAACAATAACCTCGGGTATGCACTGACCTGAATGATCGCCAGGCACTCGAGCCACAGCTGCATGTTTTCCGGGTCGCAAACGAGCTCGCCCGAGAACGTCCCAACGTTGAACACGTACTCCATATTCTCGATGCAGTGCTGGAAGTGGACCCACCGCAAACATGACAGGTCAGGTCCAATACGCACCGCATCAGACCGCCAAAAGAACGAGATAGGACATACCTTGTACTTCTGGTTGCTCAGCGACGAGTGCTCCGGGTTGAGAGTCCCAGACTTGGGGTCCATTGCCGACTTGAAGACCATCTTCAGCGCCGCCAGGAACTCGCCGATGATCTGGCGTCTCTCCGCGTGCTTGCTCGCTTCGGCGCGCGTGTAGCCCTGCACGAGGTGCGGGACCGTCAAGAACTGCACGGCGAAGTCGAAGATGGACTCGCTCGAGTTGCCCAGTCCGCGAAGGAACATGTCCGTGATCCGGCTGTAGCACTGCAAGTAGGATTGCAGCAAGCTCGTGCGAAAGTCGATCTCCAGCAGGTGCTCTCGCAAGAGCGAGTGCAGCCGGTCCGCCGCATTCTTCGTCAAAGTGCCATCATATAGAACGAGTAGCGTCAGCGCCGACAGCGGCTCCGACGCCTCGCTACTTCTGGCTCCGTCAGCGGCATCGCCAGCAACGAAGTACTTGCTCACCACCGCGTTGAACCCCTCGCGCACACTCGCGTGGCGCGTGTATGCCCCGCTCAGCGACGTCGCCTTGACAAACTCCTCAATAAATACGTTATTGCACCCGAGTTCGCCGATATTGTGTGTCGTCGCGGCCGATGGCGAGATCGAAAGATCGTGCGGCTGGCTGTCGTCGCTCCCCCACATCTTGAAGTTCTGCAGCCTGGCCTTCTCCACTTCCGCAAGCCACGCATCCACGGGAGTGTCTTCACCAATCACTGCGTCAAGCGCAGATGCCGCCCGATGGTGGAGCCGAACACCGCACTCTTTCGCGAGCTGAGCGATCGTCCGGCCCTTGATCGAGTCGCTCGGGAAACTCCCGTAACTCTTGAACGCCTTGCTTCGTCTCTTCGAAAGCGCCTCCGACACGAGCTCCCCCAAGCCATCGGACGACGAGCTGACGGTCTGCAGCCACTCGAACACGTCGGCCAATGTCGGAATCTGGGCTTCCAGCCAGTCCGGAATGACCGACACGTTCAACGACCGGCGCACGAGGTTGCCAACCACCAGCGGACACTTGAGGAGCGCTCGTCTCGACAGCACCGAGTCTCCAAAACGGTCCGTCTGGTCCGTGATCGCTCTGGCCGAAAGCTTGGAGAAGTCCATGGCGACGCACAGGTGGTTGATCACTTCGTTCAGGGTGTGACAGTCATCGTTGTGCAGACGAATCGCAAACGGAGCCGGCGTGTCGTCCGCGCTCAGTGTGTCCGAACTCGATGGCGATCTCCGGGTTGAGCCCGATGAACTCACACCACTGCCACGCGCGCCAGTGTCCATCAAGCCAGAGCCTCGTGCGGAGGCGATGCGCTCGGCTGACTGCCGCGCCGCCTCGTTGTCCTCCGCTGCGAGGTCGGATTGCGTGTGGATCGGCAGAAACTCGGCTGGGATGTTGCGCGTGAACAGCTCGAACGCCTCCGCGAGCTCAAAGCCGTAGTGGATGCCCAGCAGCACCTGGTACGCGTGCTCGACGACGGCGTCGATCACGACGGGCGCCGCGAGACCGATCGGCTTTGGGAGCCTGTGCTTCTTGGCGGCCGCCGACTCCGCCGGGTCCGCCCCCTGGTGCTTCGAGCAAAACCCGCTCTGTTTCCATGCCTAACGTGTCCAACGGCACCAACACGTCAGCAACGCGATCCGTCCGTGATAACACCGAGGAAGGAGCCACGCACATGAGGGTCGCCGCAGTCGCACGAACTGCCAGCCGTGGTGCGCTGGAAGTAGACGTCGTGGCCCGCGTGGTCGCTGCGAGATCCGCCACAGCACACACCCGTTAGATAAGCCGCACGCCCAAGGACGACGCCCGTGCTGGCAAGCACGTACCTGTGCATGAAGCAGTCCTTGCACGTGACGCAGGTCGCGTCGAGCTGGCAGTTGCGGCAGCTGTAGGCGATCTCGTCCGCCGAGAACACGGCGCCACACACGCGCTTGCGCGCCGTACGCGTGAGCTTGGCGAGGATCTGCGGCGGCGACAGGTGCCGGTCCTTGCCGGCGCCGCAGAGCGCCGTGAGCAGCGCGCTGCAGAACGCGCCGAGCGACTGGCCCTGCGGGATCGCCTCCCGCCTCGCCAGCGCCGCCTGCGTCACGAAGCGCAGCAGATCCAGGAACTCTCCCTCCGAGCGCCGCGCGAGCTTCTGCTGCTGCGCGAGCGCTGCCGCCGCCGCCGCCGCCACCTCGTCCTTTCCCACCGCGGTCTTGCCGCCCTTGGCGAGCGCCTTCTCCACCGCCTTCTCCACCGCCTTGGGCTTGGCTGCAGGCGCGCTCGTCTTCTTCCCGCGCAGCGCCACCATCTCCGCGCCTCCTCCTGCCGCTGCTGCGCCGCGCGGTCGCTCGGATTCGGTGGCTACGAGCCGCTCGGACCTAGTCGGAGACGCCTGCCGCTCTTCGTGCGAGCGCGAGGCGGAACCTGCGCGAGTGTCGCGGCCCGCGGGTCTCAGACGTCGGCAGCCCTGCGAAAGACGCGTCGGGAGCTCTGCTCGCAGCCGGTGGCCGGGACTGGCGCCGCGTGCGAGGGTGGAAGAAGGTGTCGCCCGCCGCTTGGGGTCGGTCGCTGCACTTCCTTCTGCTGGTGTCCTTGGACCAAGGGAAAACAACCTGCCAGACGTGATGGTCGGCGCGACAAGGAGCGAAAGTTCCCCTATCTCTCCACTTTTGGCGAGTATACGGTTTGAGAGGCCGCTTCCGAGAGGTTCTCTATAGAGTATGTCTAAAGCATAGTATCGCTGATGACAGTTCTAAACCTGCCAAATCTAGTGGAACGGCTTTCTACCCAGCTGGGTGGCTGAACCTTTCAATGCTGAAGGGTCAGTCACGCAGCTGGCGATGTTCGCTCTGTCCGCTGACTCAGTTGTGCTCGATCTGGGTGGATTGGCTGAAAATCACAGTGATTTCGGCCAATCCACACACGTGCTGCGACAAGGGTCGTGGCGCTTCAACTCGGGCGTCAATGCCATCTCGACCCCATGGAAGAGTTCAACACGTGACGTTGGGCGTGTGGGCCTTGCCAAGTGCGGTCGCTGACGCGCGGCGGGTTGAGAGGGCAGCGCCACAGCAAACAGTGCGCGCGGCGGCGGTGGTGGGCGTCACGTACCTGGTCGTGGACAACTCGAAGCAGGGGCAGAGCGAGCAGCCGCTCAAGGAGATGAAGATCGAGTGCGGTGCGTGGGTTCCGCCGCTGATATCTTGCTGACTGCCAAGCGAGGGGGCTGATGAGGAAGCGGAAGCATGGATGGACTGTCTGGCGGCGTTGAGGCAGAGAAGCGGCTGAGCGCGCGACTGGCGGCCGAGCTGGTGGCAAGATCGGCTCGGCGTCGTTCTACCTGCCCCTCGACCGCGTCAAGCGCGCGCTCGAGCTAGTCCAGCAAGATAAGCCCGTCACTCGTGGGACGATCTGGACCATCTTCCACTACAGGCGAGTTGCTGCTACTTCGAAGGATTGCTCTGACAAGACACTAAACTCATCTCGTTGCGGTCTATGCAGCCCTTTGATGAGGTGCGCCGACTGGGCGTGCAGACGGAGACGGAGGCGAGCGTTCGCTCGACCTCGCCGCTGGAAACGGGAATGCTGACGGTTGCCGAGACAATCCCGGGTGGGCCATCCATCGGCAAGCTCCAGCCTGGCGACGTTTTTGTTCGTGTCAGCGGGCAGCTTCTGACGCGGTTTGTGCCACGTCAACCAAGCGATGGGTCTTGTGCGACGATGTGGAGTTCAGGAATATGAGAGCTGATGAGCACACCTTGTATATCGCCAGATTGAGGTGGAGCGGTCGGGCGAAATGGTGAAGCGATTGGTGGAGGTACAGGACGTGCACGCGGTCACTCCCTCGCGGTTCATTGAGATTGATGGCGCCGTCATCAACCAGCTGTCAGATCAGCACGCGCGCAACTACGAGCTCAAGCCTGGAACGCCCTACGTCACTGATGCCGGGTGCTTTTCGCAGCACTCGCGGATCGGTTGTGGGGATCGTCCGTTCAGTGTCAACTCGCTGTCCACGTCCGACTTCCGCGGCACGGGTCTTGTGCTGGACGCCGCGGTGGGCATCAGGATCGACACTACATAATTGGGCAGCAATGCCAACAAGAGCGCCGACACGACAGTGACCGCGCCACTGCTCGAGCAGTTGGAGCTCAACGCAGTCGGTCTGACCCTCGTGGCTCGGTGAGGCGCCAGTCAAAGAAGCCCTTTTCTGCCGAGAGTTTGGTGATGGCAGACGCCACCGGGTTCCGTACTTGCACACACTCAAAGCGACGTCCAGCCCAGAAGACAACACTATAGCACAAGCGTTCACCATTCCCCTCGACCTGTTGAAGGCAGCATATATCCACTCCCCTTGTCGATTCGCCGCCCGCAAAGTCGCTTCTTCAACCGTTTGCATGTCATTTCGCTGACTGAACATGCGTTGCAATCGCTTATATCGCCGCCTCATCCCCCTTCCATGTATGGATGCGCGAGGATGACCGCAGACCAGCACCTTCCCATCGAGATCATCAACAAGCGTGCCTCTTCAACACGTTACTGCTGCGCACTGGATCTCGGGTCTGCGCTTTGTGCTAAGGCCTTGTTCATCATGTTCGTGCCAGCCCTTTGCTAGCGTCGCCCCAAAGCTCATGCCCTCTTGCCCGAAGATCGCGGCATCGCGTCCTCACAGTGTCGACGACGGCGCGTCCCCCGTGGCTCTTTGTGTGTGCGCTCCGAGAACCCGCTTCAACGTGCTCCTCTTCCCGCGTCAGCAAGCGCTCCATGGCTCACGCACTCGACGCGCGTATCAGGTCGTCTCGTGGCGAGAACCGCAAAGCTTCGCGGTTCTCGCCTGCGCCATGTCCTCAGCGAGGAAGAAACACGCCAAGCGCGCGCCGAGCATTGAGACAGGGGCCGCCTCGCCATCCTCCTCGCCTCGCCATCCTCTTCAGCCAGCTGCTTGGCCGAGAAGCACGCCGCACGTTTATTGCCAAGCAGCCAATGGTCCCCGGAGATTGAGGGGTTCATCGACGGACGACAGACGCTCGCCGAAGCACCACGCGCTTGGTTGACGCGGATGTGACGGGCGTCTGTCGACGACCAGACGTCGAGGGCCGTCGTGTATCAAGCACGCACTTCCTTGGATGCCACTCGCCTCGCTGCATGCATTCGGAAATGTCTCGCCGGTGGCAAATCGTCCGTCTGTCCGGTGCCCAAGCCCCATCCGGGTCGTCCACACCAATGAGCTCACGTCTATGGCGCCGACACCATGTCAACGCGTGGATAGAAGCAGCGCCGGCTGGCTGGCTGGACGGACATCCTCGCTCGACGCCCATCGTGTTGTTCATTGCAGAACTTACCACCACCGCGACAGGTTGACGGTCACCACCACAGCATGAGCTTCTCGGCGCTCGGCGCAGACGAGCTGGCGCGCGTGCTCGCGTTCGCCAGCGCGCGAGACGTGGAGGCAATGACCGTGGCTGCGCGCGTCGTGGCGCGAGAGGTGCTGCCGGAGAACCCGGCGGTCTGGCGCGGTCTCTTCCTGCGCCAGTGGGAGGCGCTCAACTTCCCGCTGCCGGGCGTGCGCGACGGCTCGGCCGCGCTCGTGCTCGACCCGCGCGTCGACCTGCTCTTCGACAGGTGCGGTGGTGCGCAGCGGAGGCCGTCGCCGTGGAGCGGCTACTGACGAGGGATGCCGTCGTGTCGGACAGCGAGACGACTGAGAGCCGCAAGTTTCAGGTCCTGGCGCACGCCGTCGGGCGTGTGCCGTCCTTCGCCGACGTGGCCAGCACGCGCCACGCCGCGCTCTACTCGGACCAAGAGCACCGGTGCGTCGGCTCCCGCTGGGCTTCTGCTGGATGGATCGACCGGCAGGCTGACAGACTTCCGTGGATAGCATCGCGGTCTTGGCGCAGCAGCAAGCGCTCCAAGGCGGCCGGAGGCGCGAGGCGCGACCCACGAGCCTGGCATTCGACGGCGACGTGCTGGGCCACAACCGCACGGTGCGCGCGAACGCAGCCCTGCCGTCCAAGTTCCACGTGGCCGTGTTCGCGACCGAGACGCGGCCCGCCAAGCTCCGACGCAGCAGCAAGGACTTCCGCCGCTACTTCGTCGTGGGGGTCGCCGCCAGCGGGTACTTCGAGGTGTCCATCTCGGCGCGAGAGCACAGCCACGCGGTCGCTCGGCGCCTGCGCGGAGAGAACGTCGTGGCCATCGGACTGGTCTCCGACCGGTTCCCGCTGGTCGGACGTCAGCCTGGGTGGCGTGGCCGCTCCTACGGCTACCACGGCGACGACGGGAGACTGTTCCACCACTCGGGCGAGGTCGGCGTGAGTGCCATGCAGCGCGTCCCCATCGCCCAACGACCGAGAGATGTGCGAGTTCTGACGTTGAGGTGTGTGGAGCAGGGCGAGCCGTTCGGTCCTCGATTCGCGGCAGGCGACACGGTCGGCTGCGGCGTGCGCAATGACATGCACGACGGCCGCACGACCGTCTTCTTCACCAAGAATGGCAGCGTCATCAGTGAGCTCCGCCTCTGCTGTCTCGATCGTGGAGACCACGGACATGCCCACTGATCACCGCACGTCTCGCTTTCTGTCAGATGAGCGGCTTACACAGCACGACTGCGTCGAGTGGCGTGCCGAGCACGAATGGTACCCTGCCATCGGACTCGACACCTACGACGCCGTGCACGTCAACTTTGGCCAGGAGCCGTTCCAGCTCCGCAGCGCTATCGGTAAGGAGCCATTGACGGCATCGCCACAATCCCGAGCCAGTCGCTGACCAAGCGTCTGCGTGAACCTGACAGACAAGTTCCTGGGCGAGAGCGTTGACGCAGTGGCTCGGGTCTGGAAGGACCTGGGCTGGCACGGCATCTGCGACGGCGGAGAAGACGCTGTGCCGTACCTGAAGGCGCAGGAGGCCGGCTGGAACGAGGAGGAGGAGCCCATGTGGTCCTTCATCCTGCAAACGCTCGAGCGACGGGCTGTGCTCCTCGGCAGCGACAGCGACTAGTGGTGCATCCGAGTCGTAGGCAAACCATCAGAGTAGTAAACTAAAGTGTACGATACCGACCGGCATGCCGCGATATCGTCCGGCGTGGCCAGTCCGCGACCACCTTACTCCCGAGGCATCTCACTGGCGCTCTTCTCACTCTGGACGCGCCGCAGCAGCTGCGGGTTCTGCAGGAGCTGCAGCTCCATCTGAAGGCGACTCATCTCCTTCTTGACGGCGGCCAGCTCGTCCAGCAGTCGGTGGTTCTGCGACGCTAAGGCTCGCAGCTGGTGCTGCTGCTTGACAACCTCGCGCTCGCTCTTGTTCGGAGCATGACAGTGACTTGTTTGCTTGCCACCGACACTCGACGCCCGGTTGATTGATCCGAGCGCCGCGTTGACTGTGAACGCCAAGTCCTCGCGGATCCGGAGCTGGAAGCAGCGACAGACGCAGTCAAACTCGGAGCGTCACTTTCGAGCACTGCGAAGACGAATCGACGAACCTGCTTGTGGCGATCGATCTGGGCCGGGAGGATGTGGGAACGGTCCGACGACGCCGTCACCGTCACGACGACCTGCACATTCATCATGAACGCAGAGTCGATCAGCACCCGACAGAGTTAAATCAAGCGAAAAGCCTGCTGGTCGCCACCTCTGCGCTCGCGTTCACGAACTCGTACTTGGTCCAGAGGACAGAAACCAGCTACGCCACACAGCCCACAAGCAGAGTGCAGTGAGCTCACCGCGACTATCCTGCAAGAACTGACGGGTATGCCGCCACACCTTTCGCTTCTTCTTTTTGGCGGACGGCTCGATGGAGAACTGGTCGTAGAACGCCAGACGGACGGAAGGGGTCGTGCTCTTCTTGAGCGCCAAGTACAGCTGCGTCCTCTCTTCCTCGACACGCAGCATCGCCTGGGCAACACCACAGCGCACATCGTCAGCTCATGAAGCTCTTCACCGGCATCGCCGCTAGTCGTAGTCGACGCACAATGTCGGCGATCGAGCGCTGTCCTTCCCGCTTCTTTGGCCGAACCAAGTTCTTAATGGACGGCAGCGTAGGCTTGCGGAACTCGGCGCCCTTCTTGCTCGACGTTGGTGTCGGCATCGAGTACTCGTACGCGTCCTGCGCAGCTTGCGTCTCGTGGAAGTACCCTTTTAACCGGTTCTCTTCCTCGAGATAAACCTGAGCGCCACAACGCGAGCAGTCAGTCGCTCGGAGTCAACCAGGAGAGGCATCACCACCGTGGCAACGCACCCCAAGATTGAAGAAGTCCGGGCTGTCGAATGTCAGCCAGAACTTTGACCGATGCAGCAAGGGCACGCCGCACTTCTCCCACAGCTCATAGGTGCGTCCGCGGACGCCTTCAAACAGCTCCACTTGCCATCTGCGCAGCGATCAGCGGTGAGTCCACCGCTCAACATCTGACGGTCGTCATTAGACCGGTAAAGCTCCACCTGCGCGTGTGCTGTCGGCACAAGAAGCCGCGTATCCGACTCTGAAGGCGAACGACCTGGTACTTGAGGTACTTGTAGCTGTGCTTGTGGAACCTGCTCCTCCACTGAGCCTGCAGCCTGCGAATGCCGCGCAGAGTTCGCAGGTACCGCACGCGGACCACGTAGCCCTTGGCCACAAACTGGAGCCAAGTCAGTGCTCCGCCCCAACCTCTGACGGGGAGCGATGGAACGAACCTGCAGAGTGCACAGCGCTGCTCGCTGGACGCGATACTGGGTCTTGACGCGGTGCATCCGGTACGTCTTTTGGAACATCACTGCGCCACGCCTCTGCTCCAGATACGCCTTCCTAGCCGCCTTCCCCTGCGTTTACATGCCGCGGACGCCCAGAGTTAGCGCGACCGATGCGGGGTTTCACTGCTGCGTGGAGTGTCTGCTGCACCTTCATCCGCGCCGTTCCCCATCGCTGGATCAAGATGGCTGCTCGCTTCATCTCCAGGAACCTTTTCCGAGCGCTGTACATGCGGAATTGCGTTTGCAGCTGAGGCGAATGCGTGGCCACATTACTATCCTGCTCGCACCACCCCTGGCAATGATCGGCATCGTGTACGTACGTCGACAATGAGTCGCCGTGTGGTCTCCCAGCTCGGGTTGCTCCCGTTCGGGCGTCTGCTGTTGACAGGTCAGATGATCGGCAACCCGGAGGTTGAGCGCGAAGAACAGAGACCTACTTGCTCAATGCGAAGATGTGGCGGTGGAAGTCCACTTGAGACACATTTCGCTGCTGCTCTCGCGACGTGAAAAGCTCGCGGGGCTTGCGAACGTTTCCGAACAGCGCTCTGCTCAAACCACACAGTCAGTCGCCCTGTCGTCATGAGTGCGTCCAAGGTGAAGCATATAGCAGCCGCGTACTTCTTCAGACGCGGAAACGCCTTGTACTGTTCATGAGAGCCACGCTCACAGACAATCAGACACGCAGACGAGGTGATGATTAGAGCGGACACTTACGCTGTAGACCGTGCCATTGTCTGGCAGGCCGATGTTGGAGGGCGGCGGCGCGATGAACGTCTCCTTGACGTCGTCAGATCGGTCGTCAAGGAAGCTGCAGTCGTACTTGCGCTTGCCGATGGTGAGCGACCGGTTGAGCTTCTGGTTGATCGACTGGTCGAAGAACAGCACCTCCGGCAGGTGCGGGTTGCACACGCGGTCCTCGATGAACCGGTCGAACATTTGCGTCTCGATGAGGTGCGCCACGAACGGCCTGGACACGACGTCGCAGTTGTCGCGGAGGAACGCCTCGCCGTCGAACAGCGACTCGGCTCCGTGCTTTGGCTGGGCAGATGGCGCCTTCTGTGCTCAACCACAAGCGAAGCGTTTAGTTCAATGAGGTCGAACCCGCCGCACCGCCCACGGACTGGAATCGCCCTCGTACCAGGTAGTGCGCGTACTTCTTGAGCAGCGTCACGAAGAACCTCAAGAACGCCTTGCGGACTTCCTGTGTCGAGAACCCATCGCTCTCGTTGAAGCGACTGTCAGTAAGGCCACCGCAGGCGTCCTCGGCGGGGGTTGGCGTTGGCGTGTGAAGCGTCGACGCGGAGCTCGCGGGAGCGGCAACCGTGAAGCTTCCTCGTGGAAACGGTGACGACGACATGGACGACGAGGATGGCGACGGGCTGCCGAAGGCGTTGCTTGGCTTCCTTCCCCGGCGCATCTTGCCCTTGGAGTAGATCGAGTTGAGTGTCTCCGACAGGCTCGACTCGGAGATCGACTTGACCAGAGGCACGGTCTGGCCTTGGTCCGACGCGAAGTTCCCGATCGGCTGCAGATGCTCGTCGTTCGGATACGCCTGAAGAGCATCAGGTGAGCATGAGCCATGGCGAAAGGAAACGGGCGAAGGGAAGACGCGCACCATGTCGATCTTACTGACACCTGCCGCGAACGGGTCGAAGATCTGCAACAGCGTGTGCATGCGAGCGTGAGTGGTAAGGCTGCAACAGAGACAGCACGGAGACGCCTACGTTTGCGTGCTCGGCAAGCTTGACACGGAGCTTGTAGCTCTGTCGCTCCGGCAGTTTGGGGATCGCAGTCATCACTCCCGATTCGTCGACAGCAGGAATCACTCTGTGTGTGGAAGCGTGGAGTTAGCGAGCAGCACTTGCCGAGTTGGCGGCTGGGAATGCACGCAATTCAGCAGCCGCACCGGTTGTGGTCAAGGTCGACGAACACGACGCCTGAAGTCTGTCCTGCCGACTGCTTCAAGCAGTCGGAGTGCGTCCCGACGATGAATGGCACTGGTGCCTGGTCCGAATACACGCTCAGCTCCGTTCCGTTGCCAGACAGCCTTCAGACCCGGCAGGTACGTACGTCGATCACGTCTAGCAGGCATGTGGGCAAGACGGGAATGTACGCTCCTTGCCACGAGAACGGGAGGAGCAGCGCCAGCAACGTCTCCGCGACGGGGGTGAGCAGGGCGACGTGCTTGGAGCACAGCACGACCTGTCCTCGTACCATCACAGCGTCAGTTCCTGCTCTCCAGCGCTACCACAGCACCAGATACTCCACCTTTTGCTCCAGAATGACGCAGCTGAAGACCTGCAGCACGTTGTTCACGTCGAGCACTTGGAAGAGCGGTCGAAAGGAGAACTAGATCGCACAAACCAAGGTTAGCCCAGTGGCCACTTCTCAACAAGACCCGTGCGGTCAAGCGTCCTACATCAACAAGCGGGAGATCGTTCTTCGGCGGCCTTGAGATGATCAAGCTGCGGTCTGGAAGCGTCAGCTGGACTTGGATCTGGCCCGGTGGAGGCAGCGGGATCTCGCTGACAAAGTTGGCAATGTAGCGCTCGACAGGCATGGGAGAGTCTGACAGCGTGATGCGGTAGATCTGCAGGAGCGGAGTCGTCCAGTCAGAGATGTCTTTGGTCAGGGGCCCTTGGCTCCATCCACACGTGGCTTACCTGTTGGAGGAAGTGGCGAAAAGCCGAGAAGTATGGGTAGTGCGACGTCACGGCGATGCACTTCGGGCAGAAGACGGCGCCCGGCGCGTTGAGCGCACTGCCCGACAGGTCACGGATCCACTGGGGCAGCTCGCCGCTCTGGTTGTTGTTGTTGCTCCCGTGTGCGTCCGCCTGAAGCTCGCTGGCTGATGCGGACGGGCGGCGGCGGTGACGAGGACGCGAGGTGTTCGGGGCCAGCAGCGAAATGACCTCGAGAGGGTGGAGCTCCTCGTAGAACCGCAGCGCCGAGGCGTAGATCTTGACTCCGCTGACGTTGGTCAGCACGAACGAGAAGATCTCGGGCGGCGAGTACGTCGGACTCAGCGCGAACCCTTCCGGGAACGCGAACTCGGCGATGTGCGCCGGCATGGGCGACTCCGGGAACGAATCCGGGAACGCGTCCACGATCGTGGGGACAAACCGGATGTCGGTCGGGCTCTTGGACTTGTCAACTGTGGTTCATGCACACGGATGAGTTCAACGGGCGTCGTCGGTCCACAACGAGGCGCAGCGGGCGAGCTTACTGCATTGGTTCGGCGCGAGAGCTCCCCTCCCGATGACCACGAAGTAGTTGAGAAACCGCTTGGTCACCTCGACGACGCTCCCGGGCTTCATCTGCTTGGCGCTCCGGGTCTTCGGCGGCGAGTACGAGCTCGGTGCCGTCTCTGACGTCCTGGACGCGGCTCTGGTCTGCGTCGGCGAGTCCTCGGGGCGTTCTGGGCTGTCGTTCCCCTTCTCCTCACTCGCTGCATCAGCTGGGAGCGCACTGCTCGGCAGCTTTGTAAACCGCAGTTCTTCGTACTTGCGCCGAACGAACTCTTCGCGGGCTGTGTGGGCAGCATCGGGCAGCAGCAGACACGAGCCGTCCACCGCCACCCATTGCGGCTGGAACTTGGCGTAGACGCCGCCCACGTGCTGGTTGCCGCCTCGCATCGCCACCAGCTCGTCCTCCGTCCACGAGTCGAGCTGCAGCGACTTGACCCGCGAGAGCTGGACGCCCAGCTTGCGGTGCGCGCCGGCGCAGTGGATACACAGGAAGGCGCCGAAGGTCGTGCTCGCCCACACCGAGTCCAGCAGGCGCGCCGAGCAGTCGGCGCAGCACTGGTTGTCCGGCGCGGTCAGCAGCTCGGCCAGCTTCTTGGCGACCGCCTGCTGAGCCGACGACGCCGCGCTCGAGCCGCTCGCAAGCCGCGAGAACGACATCATGGCGGCGACGGCACTGAGTTCCGACGCGTTGCCCAGCGCGCACCCAGCTGCTCGGTCGCCGAGGAGGAGGCACGAGTTCACGAGCAGTCAAGAAGGAGAAAACCCGTGGCGTATTTATAGGTGGGCAGCGCGCTGCCTGTCACGACCTGGGGAGGAGTCTGAAGAGGCCGCCGCTGTGCGAAACGACCCGGCGCTGGAGTCAACAGCAAGGGGGAGCATGGCACCTCGGAGGTTGCGAGAGCGACGTGGCTCTTTGGACGTCACGGCGAGTCGGCGTACACGTCGCCCGAGCTCTCGCTGGACGAGTCCCCACTGCTGCTCGCTGCGCGGATCACCTCGACGCGCTGGCGAGCCATGAAATGCTGCTCGAGCTCGTCGAGCCGCCCGCGTCGCGTCCGGTCGCGCGCCATGTTGTCGTACTTTTGGCGGGCGTCTCGGGAGACCGACCGGCATGAGTCCAAGCGCACCATCCGGAGGTGTGGGCACGCACGCTCCACCGCCTGCAAGCTTTCGTCCGTCACTCGAGTCCCCTGCGCGGGTGGGAAGCAAGGACGGGGTGGCTTTAGGACAGCAGCGGCAAGAACAAGCGGCCAGGAACACGGCGGGACGAACCAACCTTGAGATCAAGCAGCTCCAAGTGGACGCAACTGGACGCGATCGCCCCGACACCTGCGTCCGTGACCGACCGGCAGTCCTGAGGCGAGTATCCACAGCTACAGCGTTAGCGCCAGGGGTTCGCGAAGACCAATGAGCGTCGACGCACTTGGAGAGAGAGGTACTTCAGGCTCGGAGCCGAGCTCGCGACGGCCCGCAGACCTTCGTCGCTGATGGTCGTCTTGTCCAGTATCACAACCTGCAGCACTGGCAGTACTAGGAGCGGCTGCGAGCGCGTGAGTTCCCCGCTCCAGTGGCAGACGTCAGGCTTGGAAGCGAACGCACCGGGAAGGAGGAGACGCCGGGACACGACGACAGGTCGAGCCAGCGAAGAGTCGACGCCCTGGCAGTCGCGAAGGCTTCGAGGTCGGCGCGATTGACGCCACGGCAGTGCCTGAGCACCCTCAAGGACTCAGTCAGTCGGTCTGCCATCAGTGCGAAGCGGTGGAAGACGGCACGGACGTACGTCATGGCCAGCTCTTCCAGGCCATCCGCATACCGCGCCAGGAACCGCAACACCTGCGAGTCGGCATTGCTGGCGCCTAATGAACGCGACGACGTCCGTGTAGCACTGTATTAGATCGCATTCAGTCCGCACCGCTCGCGCGGCGCTTGTGTGGCGCGTACCAGTCAGATAGAGCTTCTTCAGGGCCGGGCCGCCCGCCTGGAGCACCGCCCTGACCGCGTTGCTGGTCAGGAAGAAGCACCGCCGCAGCCAGATCTCGCGCAGGGAGGGGGCGAACGTGCGCTTCCACCCCGTCAGCTGGAGCTCTGCGCAGTCGAGCAGCTCGAGCGTCTGGCGTGCAGGCCGACACCGCCAACGTCAGAGCGAACGTGTCCTTGCACTTGACATTGCCCCACAGGGACGGACGCACCTCGAGCTTGGCACAGCTCTCCAGGACGGCGAAGAGGTGCTTCTTCTGCAGTCTGACGGTGGATCCCGGTTAGTGTCGCTGCGCCGCCTGCCATCGCGTGAGACCTCGAGGTTCCCCGCACCTGTAGGCGCGAAGAGCGCGCAGGTCGCGCTGGCGCTGGAGGATCTGCACGTGGGCGTCACCGACGCGCACATCCGGCAGCACCAGCCGCGTGAGCGCGCCGTCCGCGCGCTCCAGCAGCCGCGTGAGGTCCTGCGGCCTCGGCGCCTTGACGCCGTCCAAGTCCAACGCGTCGACCGGCACGTCGCGCTGGCTCACGAGCCGCCACCGCCGGCAGACGGCCTCAACGCGCAGCCGGTCGGGCACGAGCGGCAGGAACGCGAGCACGAGCCGCTCCCCGATCTCGCCGAGCGCCGCGCGGCCGGCCTGAATACGTGGAGGATCCTCTGCGGGCGTCGCGATCCCGGGGATCGGCTCGCCCATCCTCGGCGATTCCCCAGCGCGCGGCGCGCTCCATCCGCTCCCGGCCGCCTCTGCAGGGCACAGTCAGCGCCTGGAACGTGGCTGCGGGCCCAAGAGGATCCTCAGCGCGGAGGCACAGGAGGATCCTTTGTCCAACATCCGACCGCATCCGACCTGTAAAGGCGGCGCCGGCGGCGCGCCGTCTCACGCTCCGCTGGCTCTGGCCGCGACCTCTCGGCGCGTCGTCCGGCATCCGCGCTCGGCTCCGGCCGGTCTCTCCGCGGCGCTGCAGGTGGCGGCGGCCGCGCGTCGTCATGGACGGCGGAGGAGGCGGCCTCCAGTCCATTTTCCGCCCTCGGACAGCAACGTTTCCGCGTCAAAGAGGCTTGGCACACACTCGCGTTCGGTGGCGCTAGCGTCGCTCGATGACGGCAAGCGGGCACATGCGACTGGCCGGACTGGATCGGCGAAACCAGCTGGTGCGGTGCAGCCCTAGCCGCGTCAGAGTCACTGGACTTGACTGGGTGTTCACATGGACACAAGTGGCTCAGGATGTTGACTCGTTCCCCATCCCAAGTCGAGTCGCCGCCGCCACCTGGTTTTCTGCTTTCGAGCTGTGCGAAACTGGAGAAACCGACGCCTGCGCGCGCGCTGAACAGCTGGCTCCCGCGTCACACGTCTGCATCCGCGGAAGCGACTGAACCGGAGGGGTGGTCCCCCAGCTGGCGCGCGGCACAGTCCGTCAGCGACAAATGCACGGGAGGGGCGACGCGCGCGGCCCGCCTTCCCCGCACCATAGCGGGAGGGATGACCCGTCCGTGGGAGAGCGGCCCCCCTCGGTCGCCTCTCCGCGCCCATCAAAACGCCCCCGCCCCCGCCCGCCCGCGCACACCTTCTCCTTTACCCTCTTATCCGCGAGAAAGGCCAGCGCTGGTGGTGGTCTCGCCTGCCTATCGTCCCTTTCCTTCTTTGCTTCATTATTGAGTGGCGACCGCCGGGGAAGCCCAAGGCACCCGGGAAGAAGGGAAGGAGCAGACGCGCGGGACGCCAGGCCCACTCGAGTGTTTTCCGCGCGGCCGACGCAGCGCAGCGCAGACAGGGGCGGCGCCATGGTGAACCTCTCGATGGACAGCAGCGTCATGGACTCGCCGGCCGACTCGCTCGACCTGCGGCAGCACGGCGGCGCCGGCACGAGCAGCAACGGAAAGTTCTTCGCGCTCAGCGTCAGCGGCGCGCCGCACGGCGGCATGGCCGGCGGAAAGCCCGAGGGACTCGCCACGCCCTTCGTCTACGGCACGCCCGTGCACAAGAACTACAAGTCGTGGCCCTTCATCGTCGTCGGCGTCTGCGCCGCCATCGTCGTCTTCGCCATCATCTACCACGAACTGCCGGAGTACCGCCTGGGCTTCCGCTACCAGATCTACTACGTCTTCGGCTCGGAGGTCGTCAACGCCCAGTGGGTCGGCGGACACCGAGAGGTCGTCGAGTTCGCCATCAACTTCGTCCTCATCGGCCTGCCCACCATGATCGGGGGCATGGCGCTCGCGCTCGGCAACGCGCTGCCGCCTGTCCCCACAGGCGCGCACCGCATGGTCATGCGCTTCCTCAAGCGCAAGATCGCGGTCGTCAACGTCTCGTACGCCGAGTCCATGTTCGTCATCGTCTTCCTCGGGCTCAACGCGCTCTGGTTCGCCGCCATCTTCTCGCGCAAGTACGACGACCTGGTCGAGGCCGACTCGACCGACGGCCTCTCCGTCTTCAAGCTCGTCGGCTACACGCTCGGGTTCAACGCCGTGCTCTGCTTCTCGCTGCTCATCCTGCCGGCCACGCGCAACAGCTTCTGGATGCTTGCCATGGGCGTCGACTACTCGCACGGCATCAAGTACCACCGCTGGATCGGCTTCTTCACGATCGCCATGGTCTTCCTGCACGCCGTGCCCTACTACTACTCGTGGTTCGCAAACGGCACGTTCATTTCCTCGGGCTTCCCGTGTCTCGACTGTGACTATGGCGTGGAGGGCAAGTCGCGGTTCACCAACTTCTGCGGGCAGATGGCGCTCTGGTGCTGCCTCATCATCGGCGTGACGTCTCTCAACCCCATCCGCCGGCGGTACTACGAGGTCTTCTACTACTCGCACCACCTCTTCATCTTCGTGCTTTTCTTCTCGGCGCTCCACTTCTCGCAGTTCGTCATCTGGATGTACCCCGCGGTGTGCCTGTACGTGATGCACCGCATCCTCGCCAACACGCAGAGCCGCGTGCCGTGCGAGGTCGTCGACCTGGAGGCCATCCCGGGTGAGATCACGCGTCTCGTGTTCCGTCGCGCGCCGGGGTCGTCGGGCCACTACCACGCGGCGCAGTTCGTGTACCTGCGCGTGCCTCTGCTGTCGCACACCGAGTGGCATCCGTTCAGTATCAGTTCGTCGCCGATCGAGTACGAGGACACGTTCACGGTCCACGTCAAGTGCATCGGCAACTGGACCAAGTCACTGTACGCGCTCGCGATCCAGGCCCGCGAGGAGCGCAAGATGCCACTCATCTACGTGGACGGCTTCTACGGCAAAATGTCGGACGAGTTCCAGCACTACCCTGCGCTCGTGTTTGTCGCCGGTGGCATTGGCGCCACGCCCATCATCAGCCTTGTCGGCAAGGTGCTGGACTGCATGCGCAACAACGACCCTGGCATGATGCACACGCAGGTGTACTTCCACTGGACGTCGCGTGAGATTGGTATCTTCCACGAGTTCGAGCCGCTGCTGGACGCGATCGAGCAGTTTGACCCGGATCACCAGCGCATCAAGGTGCGCCTGTGCTTCACCGGTGATCAGCATCTCGGCGGCGTCGACATCCCGAACGGCATCACGCTCAAGCCGATGGACGACACGAGCATGGTGCCGACGCGTCCGTTCTTCCAGTCGTCGCGGTCCGTGGCGCGCCAGATGCTGTTCTTCTTCCTCACGTTCACGGCCAGCTTCTTCGCCATGTTCTTCATCCGGTACAACTACCCGCTGCTGGGCGAGAACCGTGTGAACCAGTACATGTGGCCGCTGCAGCGCGTGATGGAGGTGCTGCTCATGGTCGGCGGTGCTGCTCTGGGCTGGGTGGTGGCGCTGTCCGAGTCGACGCCGCGGTCGATGAGCCGGCTGGAGAAGTCGCGCCTGATGCCGCATATGGGCGGCAGCCCGATCCCGGAGGACGACGACCGCGGGTCGGACTACTCGCACACGCTCTCGTTCGACGGCCAGGAGGTGCAGTTCCGGCACCCGGTGAGCCGCTCGCGCCTGAACGTCAAGGAGCTGTTCAACGAGGTGGTCAAGGAGCAGTCGCACAACTTCGCCATCAACGTCACGGGCGTCGGCACGTGGGTCTCCGGCCCGATGGCGCTCATCCACGCCGTCGAGACGGAGGCCAACAACTTCGCCGGCATCTTCGACGTGCACTTTGAAGAGTTTGAAATGTAAGTTTATTTTGTTGGGTGTGCGTGGCGGAGGTGGCGAGTCGACAGACACGATGGCCACCACGCGAGGCGTCCAGATGCGTGCGTCGAGTCGGTAGAGTGGCAACAGCAATAAAGATCCGAGCCTTCATCTCACTCCAATGGTCTCATCAGCTCCTTCATGCCATGCTCATCAGCTCCAAGACGACTGTCTGCCTTTGCCATGAAAGAAGCACAAGACATGACATGGAAACCAATGGTTCACCTTCCCATGTCGGTTGGTGTCGGATGGGCGGCTTTGCAGGCGAACAAGGCGACATCTGCACAGGACCGAGGCCGTCACAACGCTGCCGTCCCCTCCACCATGATGGTCGAGGCCAAAGCCCTCACTTCCTAGGCCGACGCCATCCACGCACGACAGCCACGCAACACACAAGTCCAAGTCCTCGTTCAGTCGGATCACACGGTTTGTTCCTTTCAGACAAGCGCGTGGTCACAATCCCTCATCGTGTTTCTTCAAAGGCCTTTCACGCCAAGCAGAGTGCCGGGCCAGTCTCCGCGCAGCGGACGCCCGCCGCTGTGCTCGTCCACGGAGGACGCGCGGGCGAGCGCGGACGCCGTACGCGGTAACTAGCGAGACAGAACGCTCCCCCTTCCTGAAAGAAACAGCCTAGACGCGGCTCGGGTACAGCATGACGCGCACGTTGGCGCTGATGGCCTCCGACGGCAGGTTCTTGGAGAACTTGGCGCGGACGACGCCGTTGTTGCCGTGGGCACGCATGACCTTGCCCCAGATGACGCGGAACTTGGTGTTGTTCTTCAGCGACTTGCCCTTGTAGATGTACGCGATCTTCTTGCCAAGGTAGAAGTCCACGTCCTTCTTGTCCTGCAGGCCCTGGATCTTGACGAGCGCCGTGTGCTCGTACTGGTTGCGCAGGCCGCTGTGACGGGGAGGAAGCAAGCAGCAGGCGCCGGTCAGTCGCTGTGGGTGGGCACTCGGGACCGTGGAGAGCAGTCTACGCACCGCTTGTAGCCAAGGAAGACGCCCTTGACGTAGAGGCGCGTGGGCTGACCGGAGGAGGCGACCATTTTATTTAAGCTCTGCGCTGGACGGCACACCGCACGAGAGAGACCCGCAGTTAGCACCTTGCGCGAGTGGATTCGATCGCTCTGGTCCTTCGCCGCCGTCCCCCTAGAGCCCCTCATCCTGCGCTCGCCTGCCCGTCCAGTCGCCACAGGAGCAGCGGACCACCACCTTGGAACGAGAAAGAGGGCGACCCGTCGTCTGCTGTCGCCGTCCCTGTTTGTCGTTGTCATCCTGCTGCTGACTTGGCCGCCCTCTTTCTCTGTCCTCGACCATGGCGTCCGCTGCGTCCTCGGCCACTAGGCGGACCGGCAAGGAGGAGGAGGAGGCCACCGACACAGAGGGGGGAAGGCGGCTAGAGCCCCCGCCGAGGGAGGCACAAGGCCGCCGCCTGCCATGCACGTACCAGTCGGTTGAATTGAACGAGCGAGGGACTGAAGGTTTGGCACGGCGCCGGTCGGTTTGGGCGTCGGCCCAATCGATTGGCGGCCAACAGCTCTCCTCGAGAGAACTGCGGGATCGCATACCCTTCTTGTTGTTATGAGAAGGCGGAAACAGATGCCAACGCCTGATACAGAGAGAGTGTGGAGATGGGGATCAGATCTGGCAGGTTTGCACGAGAGGCTGCAATTCGTGGCGTGGAACGTGGCACGCATTTTTGTCCAATAAACGATTGGGCCGAATTTTGCGCAAGTGAGCATACCGAAATGAGAGTAATTTGGGCATGAGCAAGTGAAGCCATCTCTCACAGCAACAAGTTGTTGCTGTTGGCAAACCGTTGGCAACAACAACAAACTGCACATGTACTTCGAAGTATGCACGCAAGACTCTATTTGATGCTCCGAGGAGGACGCGAATGGAGCTGTGCACGTCTCCGACCTGGCCACGAGCCTACTGAATACTCTACCTCCATCTGCAGGCAGGACGACGGCGCACGGCCACGCTACTTTGACGCATCAGCGGACGAGCGCGCGAAGAAGGCGGGCGCGAGCTCGACCAGCCACTCCTTCTCGATGATGACCACCTGTCGGATGTACTGGTTGCTCGTGAACACGAGCTCGTTGTACACGACGAACTTGGGCGGCGGGTTGCGCATAAACAGCGACGACGACGGGTGCACCTTGACCATCTGCGACTTGCCGCACAGCGTCTTGTATGCCGTCTTGGACCCGCCACCGAGCCCGTCGGCGAGCGAGCGCATCGCTGTGTTGAGGAAGAAACCCGCGACGATGCTCTTGCGCAGTGGGTCGATGTCCGGGAGCGACGACTCGATCGGCAGCTCCAGCTTCTCCAAGTACCCCGTCAGCTGCGCGCGCACGCTCTCAACGCGCGTCATGGCGCGGTGGTTGATGTAGTGGTCGCGGCACCACTTGTTGCGCTGCTTGGTGTTGCACTGTGCGTACGCATTGAAGATGTTGAGCAGCGTGATCTGGTCGCCCTCGTGCGCAAGGAAGCGGGCGCGAGACTGCGCTGCCTCGGCCTTCTTGTCGCGTGGCGAATAGAAGATCGACTCGACGGACAGCATCGACACGACGCTCAGTGCTTCTTCCGCGCAGTTCAACTCGGTTGCCTTCAGCAGCATGACGGCGTACATGGGCTCCACTGGAAGCCCAGCCATTTGCCGCCCCCGAGTGGTGAGGTTGCCCTTGGCATCCAGCGCGCCGAGAGCGAACAGCCGCTCGAGCGCGCGCACCATGGCGTCGCGCTTGGGCTTCTCGATAAAGTCGAACCCGAGCACGTCTTCGATGCCCATACACTTGAGCTGGAGCGCCACCACCTCGAGACTGACGCGCTGGATGTCGGGGACCGCGCGCTCCGGTAATTGCTCAAACATATCCTCCGTGAACAGGCGGTAGCACACGCCGGACGCCTCTCGGCCCGCGCGACCCGTCCGCTGCCACGCCTGGGCCTTCGACACCGACTCAATCTTGAGCAGCTCCATGCCAGTCTGCGGAACGAACGACCGCTGCTTCACCAGGCCCGTGTCCACGACGTAGCGGATGCCGTTGATGGTGATCGACGTTTCCGCAATGTTGGTCGCGAGGATCACCTTGCGCACGCCGGCCGGGGCCGGCTCGAACACTTTCATCTGCTGCTCCCGGGGCATAGCGGCGAAGATGGGGCATGCCATGAGCTTGAGCGCGTCTTGCGGCAGGGACCGCGAGTAGTCCTCGAGCAACGTCTCGAGCGTCTCAATGTCCTCCTGACCGGTCAGGAAGACCAGGATGCTGCCGTTCGAATCCTTCTCGTCCAGGTGGATCTGCAGGATGGTGACCAGCGCCGCGTCCAGGTAGTCGGGAAGGGTCTTCATAGTGTAGAACACGTCGACTTGGAACTGTCGGCCAGGGATCTGGATGATCTCGGGCGAAAAGTCGGAGAAGAACGTGCGGAAGAGCGCCACGTCGAGCGTCGCCGACATGACCACGACTTTGAGGTCCTTGCGCTTGCGCATGGCCTGCTTGACCACGCCGAAGAGGATGTCCGTCTGCAGCGTGCGCTCGTGCGCCTCGTCGAGAACGACGACCGAGTACCGGTCGAGCGTCGGCGACAGCAGCGCCTCTCGCACGAGCATGCCGTCCGTCATGAAGCGCAGCCGCGTGTCCTTGGAGCTCGAGTCGTCGAAGCGCACCGTGTAGCCGACCGTCCCGCCGATCTCGCCGCGCCCCACCTCTTCGCACACGCGCTGCGCGACCGTAATGGCTGCGACGCGGCGCGGCTGCGTGATGGCGACGCGCGCGCCTTTGCGGTCGCTCTCGTAGAGGAACTGCGGGATCTGCGTCGTCTTGCCGCTGCCCGTCTCGCCCACGAGGATCACGACCTGGTGCTGCGCCACGGCCTCCACGATGCGCGCGCGATGCGCGTAGATGGGCAGTCGCCGCCGCGTCTTCTCGAGTTCTGTCAGCGGCGGCGCGAATGCCGAGCCCGAGGACGAGGACGAGACAGAGCCCGCCTTCTTGCCGCGCTGCTGGATGGACGGGTGCGGCTTGGCGGACGAGAAGAAGGCGCCGCCATGCCGAACGGACGCCTTCTGCGCGTGCAGCCGGTGCTTCTTGCCCTGCGTCCGTGCCTGCTGCGCCTGGCGGCCGTGCTTGCCGCCGCCACTCGTCATCCCCGTGCTGCTTCGAAGTGGTGCGCTTGGTGGTGTTGCGGTCGCTGGTCACCACTCAGGGTCCTGTAAAGGGGTGGTTTTGTATCGATATAGTGACATTTTACATGCTTCGAGTTTGATGGAATGTCTCGCTTGTGTGACACTCCCCTGCTATCGAGCAATGCCTGGAAGAAGTGAACTCAATATTCGTCGGTCGTGTTCATGCCACATGCGGCGGAGGCGGCTTGCTGCGCGTAGTCCTTGACGGCCTCGACGACTGGTTGCTGGCCAGTGGCCTGCTCACATGCGTCCTTTGCGCGCCATCGAGTGCATGCGCTTGTTGGGCATTTGCCTGCCATCGTTGCAGCGCCACAAGTCAGCACACACGCACAGGTTCCGCCTCGCCGCCGCACCAACGCACCCTCGCCGACCCATCGTGTCTGGGAACAGGCTGTAGTCCTCGGCCATGCGGCTCGAGCCAGCCACGCCCGCCTTGCCGCGTTCGCTCGCACGTGCCGCCATCTTGGAGCGCAGCGACTCGTCCCGCGTGCGCTCCTGCTCGGCGACCTGCTCGGCATGACTGCATCGAGCGAGTCAACACCCACATGATCGCTGTCAGACTCGGACACCATGGAAAACAGGAGGAGCAGCCACGCACGCGAGGATCGTGTCGATCTTGTCGCAAATATCGGCGGCGTCCACCTTCCTGCTCATCGCCAGCCAAACAGACTTGTCAGTCGCCTGGCCCATGACACAAGACGCCGCGTCGGGCCACGAACCAGCTCGACAGCTTCTCGATCATACTGTCAATGTCGGCGTGGTGCGTGTCGCGGCCGACAGCGTACTTGACCACGAAGTGCCGGGACTTCTGGTCCAGCTTGCCTTGGATCAGCCCCTGCGACGTCAACCCGACAGTGAACAGCCCGTTAGAGACCGCAGGCGCTAGCTTGGCACCTCGACCTGGAAGCTGGAGCAAGTCTCACCGAGTAGATGGTGTCAATCAGCACGTCTTCCAGCTCGCGCACGGTCGACACGTCCAGCGCCTCCATCAGCGTGTCGTACGGGACGTTCTGCGCAGATCCCACACGCGTCAACCCACGCACAGTGACAACCGCGCGAGAAGACCCACTTTGTACCTTGTACTGATGCGCGAGCGACACGGCCGTGAGCTTGCGCAGCTTCTGCACCTGCTGCGGCGTCAGCGCCGGCAGCTCGTCCTTGCGCGCTGCCCACCCCGCAACTGTGTCAGCGTCCATACACCTGCCGATATACACACAAGCGGCGCACGTACCGAGGTAGTCGGCGTAGACGCCGAAGCAGAAGATGCGCAGCAGGTCGAAGTGGCCCTGGTACTCGGAGCCCTGCAGCGCCTGGACGTTGGGCATGTCCAGCAGCTCGCGGAAGACGAACAGCTTCTTGTTGGACAGCACCTGCTGGATCAGCGCCACACACGCGCGGCCGCGCGCGTTCTTGGCCAGCAGCGTGAACTGCTCCAGGCTCGAGGCGCCCGCCGCGTCGAACGCCATCCCGCTGCTGCTTGCTGCTCGAGGATCCGCTCGCTTCTCGCTGCTGCGTCGAGACTTCTTCCCTGCATTGAAGCGCTACCGTCACGACTCCCACAGTTAGTGATCGAGGGAGAGATATAATATCATTTAAATCTGTCTATCAGTTTTAGAAAGTATATCCTAGTGCATTTTCATCATGCTAATTGAAAAATGTGTATTTGTTGTGTGATATATCTGTTGTAAGTGGAAAATCACTTGTGGAGGGTCCGTAATATTTGTTACGTCAAGTTTAGCGCGCTTTTTTGCCTTGGCTTTTGGGGTTTCCCGCGAAAACCACGATCAAATTGAGGTGCTGGCGACCATGAGCGCGGAGCTGGAGGCAGGCATCGCGCGCGCGCTGCCGAGCGCGCTCAAGATGGGCGTGTACAGCGCCAAGAAGCAGAACTTCGAGGTGCTCAAGTACGCGATCGAGGGCGTGGACTCGCTCTGCAACAGCGCGGCCTTCCTGCGCGACTTCGAGGACCAGGAGCACCTGGCCATGCTGGACGAGACGGCGCGCGAGTTCGCCGTGCTCGAGACCCAGATCGCGCGCTACAAGAAGCAGCTCGAGAAGATGGAGGCCTTGATCGAGGCCGGCAAGATGGTGCGCGTGCACTATGGGCGGCGCAGGTGCACGCCGCCTTCCGTCGCTGACTCATCGCCGTGTGCTGTGAGCAGGACCCGTCCAAGATCGACAAGATGATCCAGGACAGCGTGGCCAAGCCCCGCATGAACGTGACCCAGCACGAGATCTACAAGAAGTTCGCCGAGAAGGCCGGCGTGCGTGCGCTCTGTACGCCTCACCGGTTGCTGCTCCGAGTGCTGACGCTCGCTGTCCTTGATAGATCGAAGTGGAGGCCGACGCCGACGAAGACGTGGTCTTCCAGGAGAGTGAGAGCACGCGCAACCTCACATGCCCCGTCACACAGCTCTTGATGGAGAAACCTCTGCGGAAGTATGTGCTCTAGGTGATTGCTCTGGTCGTGTGATACGTCGCGGGGTTTTAACGGCAATGGCCATTGTCTGCGCAGCCCAATCTGCGGTCACACGTACTCGGATCAGGGTATCCGCTCGCACCTGCAGCGCAGCAAGACGTGCCCCGTGGCTGGTTCGTCCCGCGTGGTTGCCTGCCTGTCCTAAATCGCTTGACTAACGCTGTTCTGTTCCTGTAGGCTGTCCGCAGAAGCTGGCGTACAGCAACCTGGAGCGCGACGTGGAGATGGAGGTGCTCATCGCTCGGCAGTACGGAAGGCACTATTGTTCATCTAGTCGCCTCTGAACTGCAGCACCTAACGCTCGATGCTGTTGCTCGGAACGGCCTCAACAGGAAGAACGCGGCGCAGCAGCAACGCTCCCAGGCGAACGCCTCGTTCGCGCCGCAAGACAGCGACGGCGAAGAGGAGGAGGAATACGTCGTGGACTAGCAGCAGCCTCCATCAACCCGTACCAGCCCCACAGACTACCTACCGACCAGGGTTTCTCTATTCGCTCCCCCTTTGTTCTAAGTTACAAGTGCGATCTCTTCCTCCACGTACGTCACCAGGCGTCCAAAGCGCGCGGCGAGTGCTCAGTCCGTGTAGATCCACTCGTTCTTCTGCTTCTGCTTCTTGGCCTTCTTCTCCGCCGCGACCTTCTTCCAGTTGATGTTCTTGCGCTTGAGCGCCTCGGTCTTTCGCCGCGCCTCCTCCCGGTTCTTCTCCAGCGCCGTCATGTCGAAGAAGTGGCTCATTTGCCGCCCGGCGCGGTCGCTCGGAGCCCCCACGCTGTTCCAGTACTCGTCGCTGTCGTGCTGCTCGTACTTGCCCGTCAGGCGATTGAACTTGGCGCGCGCGACGTAGTTGATCCCCGACACGGTCTTTGGCCGCTCGCTGCTCTCCTCTGGGATCTCCGGCGGGATCCAATCGGCCAGCTAACACGAGCAAGCACTCCGACGATCAGCGCCATCATCAAAAGCATGCAGGGAGAAAGCGGACAGCGTACCCCAGACGCAACCGGCGCGTCGGGCTTCTGCCACTGGGTGACGCCCGTCACGGTGTTGTAGTAGTAGTAGCGCTGCGTCTGCGGGTCCACGTGCTGCTGCCACTCAGCCTTCTCGCGGTCCGCCTCTTCGCCTGCCTCGCCGCCCTCTGCGGAGTCCTCGACTGGCGCGCCGTCAATCCCGCTCAGAATGGCGTTCAGCTTGCTCAAGCTCCCTGTCGGGTCCAGCACCTGCTGGGTTACGCGCGAGAGGCGCTCGGTCTGCACGCGGACGAGATGCGACTGGTACTCGGCGCTCACGGCCGGCGCTGTCGCGGCTGCAGACTCCCGGTACCCGCTGGGCTGCTCCCACTGAGTCACGCGCGTGATGGCGTTGTAGAAGTACGGTTTGCCCGACGCCGCGTCCACAAACTTGGCCCAAGTGGACGCGTTGGGCGTGGCAGACACACTCCCAGCAGAGGACTCGGCGCTGGTTGACGCAGCCGGCGTCTGCGCCTTGTCCTCCGAACTCAGCTCCTCCTTCGGACGACTACCAACGTGTTCCTCCTCCTCCTCCTCCTCCTCCTCCTCAGTATCTCTCTGGACTGCTTCAGCCTCTTCATCTGCTTGTCTACGGCTCTCGGCTTCCTCCTCGCCTTCACTGTCTGCACAAGGTCATCGCACTCGTTCAATTCCCTTCACTGTTCCTCCACGCCGCATCAACAAGAGGACGCACCCGACTCGCTGGACGCCACGAAACCATCGGGCTCCTCCCACTGCGTCACGTCGTTCGCTTCGTCGTAGTAGTACGTCTTGCCCGAGTCGTCGTCCGTGAACCGGCGCCAGCGCGCGGGCTTGCGATCGCCGGCGTCCTGCGCCTGCTCCTCGCCCCCGGCGCGCGCGACGAACCCGTCGGGCTCCTCCCACGAAGACGCGCCCGTAAGCTTGTTGTAGTAGTATGTGGCCCCCGATGCGTCGTCCACGTGGCGCTCCCAGTCGCCAGGCGCGGCACCCGCGGCCGCCTCATCATCGCCAACGGAAGTCGCCATGCTGGCTTGGATTGTGGTGATGTCGACCAACGGGGTTACTTGTGGGGTACGGTTATGAATGTATCGTCGTACTTTGAGGAGTGTCCACAGTACATGATTGACGGGGTTACTTCGTAACCAAAGGTATCCATTTCAGATGGCTTCACTTCACGTCCGACACGTCTCTGACAGCTCCATGCTCTTCATGTCATCCGCACCTGGTACGCCTGCAGCGCCTGCACACGGAAGCACGCGGCCGAGTGCAGCAAGTAGAACTCCCACGTGCGTCGGAAGGACTCGGGCAGCGATCTGGCGCGCCCGGCGCTCGGGTTTGGCGCAGGCGCGCTGTCATCGCTGGCCGCGATGTCGCCACGCCCCCTGGCGCTGGCGCCGTCCGAGACGCTCCATCTGGCCTGGAAGCGGCGGTTCCACTCGAGCAGCGTGCGCTCAAAGTGCGCCGAGTAGCCGGCGATATCGTGGGTCGTGAAACCCGCCTCGCTCACGAGCGCGCGGAAGATCGGCAGCGTGATGGCGTAGCACGGGAACGAGCAGTGGATGTACTTGTTGTTCCACGCGTGCGTCGTCATGTTGGTCGCCGTGCACGCGACGAACTCGAGTACCGTGGACCCGCGCGGCGCCTCGACGCGGCGCAGCGAGCGCAGGAATCGGAGTCCATAGGCTTCGTCCAGCGTCTCAACCGCGCCAATGCACACAATCCGGTCGAATCGGGAGGCACTGAACGCGGCCACCGTCGTCACAAGCTGGCGAATTGACCGCATGAGTATCCGCGGCTCCAGAAGACGGCAAGACGCTAGGGGACAGTACCTTGATAGGATCGTCGGCCAGGATGAACTCCATCTGGTCGAGCACGCCCAGCTCCTGCGCGAGTTGCCTGGCATGCACATGTTCCTGCATGGACGAAAGCACCGACACCACCGACACTCCAGGGTGGTGCTCGGCCAAGTAGCAGCCGACGCCGCCCCAGGACCCGATGGAGATGTCGAGCACGCGGTGTCCATCCTGATCCACAAGTAGTCAGTGACATTGGAGTCGAACTCCACTGTGCTCGATCCTGCCTGCCTTACCTCGATAGACAGGAGCTCATCGATCTGTGCGAGCTTGTCCGCTTGAGCTTGCTGATTTGGATCAAACCAATGCGAGCAAGCATGCGTGAGTGAGCTCACACTGCACGCACTTCAGTAAGTAGTAAGTACTCTGCTGTCGTACCTCGATGTTGACGGTGCCTTCGTTCCAAATGCCAAAGCCCTGGTGGAAGTACTTGTCCATGAAGTCCTGGCGGAAGTCCGGGCATAAGTCAAACTGCTCGGACGCCGCACCGACCACGAGCCCAACCGAAGACGGCGCGTAGTTGAACAGCCGAGCCGTAAGAGCGACCAATCGCGCGCTCCAGGACCGGTACATCTCGTGGCGCGCCTCCATTGGAATAGTCATGAGCGCGGCGATAACATCTTCTAGAGGCATGGACCCGTTGGGTGCCCAGAGGCCACCGACGTACGACTCGCCAATGGCCACAAGCCCGTCGCTCATCCAGTCGAGCCAGAACGCTTCATCCCGCACCTCAAAGTCCTATCGGCGCCGGAGTACGGGTCAGTCGGATGGGACGAGCAGAGCCACAAGCTCAATGGAGCAAGGAGAGGCGTGGACAGAGATCTACTCACTCTGATGGGGCGGACGCCTCCGCCAGCGAGCAGGCGGCACATGATCGCCTTGGCGTTGCGCCGCAGCTTGGGCAGTGAAAGCGACCGGATGAGCTGGATGCTGAAGAGCATCCCACCTGCGAGCGCCGTGGAGACGTACACCCAGAAGGATCGCTTCGCTCGCAGCGCAATGAACATGATGCAGGCACAGCACAGACAAGCATCAGACGGACCAGCAGGTGAGAGAGATGCTGGCAAGCGAGCGGCGGGCGACTTGGATTGGCACGAGAGGTTACGCTAGCGAGCTACAGTACCTGGTGGGCGAGCACGCAGGAGAGCGGCACGAAGAGGTTGAGTAGCAGCTCCATCTTGTACGCGGCAGTCCAGAAGTGCGGCGAGCGCGGTGGTGAGAAGCGGTAGATGTGGTCCGCCGTCGGGAACACGCCGCCGCCGACCACAAAGTGGCTCCACAGCCGCGAGGATCTGTCGGCAGCCGCGACACCAATAAGCACCAGCACATCTCTAACAGCGCCGCCACGAACTCGGCCGAGCAGTGAGCGTACATGAGGGCCGGCACGCTCATCCAGACGCGCACGAAGGGCAGGTAGCACGAGATGAGCGCCATGGGGATCAGCAGGTGGCCCACGAGGTCAGCGACGCGCGCCAGCACGCCCAGCACGCGCGAGGATGCCCAGACGCCGAGCCAGCCGTTCAGGATGGCCGTGAAGGCGTAGCGGTCGAACACGCGCAGCGTGTACCAGCCGACCATGATGGTGATGCCCATGGACGTGGCCAGCCCGAGCATCGCCTCGGACGCCAGCGCGTGCGCCAGCAGCGTGTACCCCAGCCAGCAGTTGGTGTACATGGTGCGTACTCCCACCAGCGGGGGCACCGCCACCACCGCGAACAGCAGCGCCGACGCCAGCAGCGCGTCCGAGAGCGCGTCGTCCGCCATGTCATCCGCCATGTTGTCGTCTGTCCTGGATCGAGAGTGGCGTGCAACTCTAACGGATCGAGTATCCGTTAGAGGTTCATAGTTGAACTGTGAGAACACATTCGTCGACACAAATGTTCGCTTCGGATAGTCACTGCCAATCTGGTTTCAGCCGATTTCCTGCCAAAGTTGATCCAAACGCGTTTCACAAAAGGTTCTGTTCCTGCACGATGCGAGCTCAATGGGTTCTCTGCGGACGTCGCCGGTCAATGCCCGAGAACGACTCCTCTTCCTGGGGATCGATCTCTATGCGGCTCGAAGACGCATGGAGATCCCCAAGAAAGCAGTCCTGGTCATTGAAGTGGCGCTGAGTGCCGTCGGAGGCAGTGACTCACTTTGGGATTTGCCTCGCCGCCAACGACAGCCGAACCGCTCAAGCCTCCGCCTCAACGATGCCCCAACTGTTGCAGCTGATGACGATGCTGGCCACACTCGTCGCGGTCGCTCTTGTGAGCGGGAGTGCAGCTGAAGAAGATTTTCCACCGGGCGTAATGGTGGTGTCATCGAAGCAGGAGCCGCTGTTTGACGACCTGACCACTGAGGTCGCGGACGGGAAGAGCGCGGTTATCATTCGCGGCGGCGCCGTCGTGCGGAAGGTGGGAGGACGGCGCCAGCTCACGCGACAGAACGAGGACGTCTTTCTGAGAGATGATACGTCGGGCGAAACGGACATGTCATCAAAGCAGGAGTCGCTGTCTGATGACTCGGTCCCTGAGGTCTCGGACGGGAAGAGCGTGCTTGTCATCCGCGGCGGCGCCGTCGTGCGGAAGGTTGGAGGCTGGCACGAGCTCACGCGGCATATCGAGGACACTGTTCTGAGGGGTGCGGCTCTCAGTGACGACGATCTGGCGGCTCAAGTGATGAAGCTGCTGGGCCGCCCATTGTCTGACGACAATATGCTCCGCCAAGTCAAGGCGCTGCTTCGATACCGCAACGATCGTCCAGTGCTGCACGTCCAAGTGCAACTATTTGTTGACGGCGCTGGTGAGCCAAGCCAAGGCAACAACAGCGACGGCAAGGGCGACGGTGATGATATGAGTGGTCCCGATGACAATGACAAGGACGGCGGTGATGGTATGGGTGGTGCTGGTGACAACAGGAAGACGCAGGAGAGAAGTGGAGGAGACACCGAGGCCGGCGGCGGCGCTGGCGACCACGAAAATCAAGGGAATGACAGCGGTGACGACAACGGTGGCAGCAATGGCAGCGACGGCGACGACAAAGACAGCAGCAACGACAACGGTGATGACGACGACTGATGGATGACTCCGTCGATCTTCGGTGGAGGAGCGATCTCCGGGGCCTGCTTCCCCTATTAAGCAGTGTTGGTGTCGAAGTGGGGAGTCACTGTTGTTCACGACGCGCTATAATACGTTGTGGTTCCTATCTAAAAACGAGCCTCATCGGTCGCTGCCAGCAGCATCACGCCTGCACCAGTCCGTCGACGATGAGCTGATGCAGCCCCGTGTTGTACACAAGCACGCACCCGAGCGGCACGGTGAGGTTGAAGAAGAGCTCGATCTTGCGAGCGGCGGCCCAGAAGTCCTTGGAGCGCGGTGGGTAGAAGTGGTAGACATCGTTTCCCGCCGGGTACAAGTCGCCGCCCGCGACAAAGTAGATCCACATCTGCGAGAAGCTGAAGCGGATGCAGGCAGCACGTCAGTCCACCACTGCCGATCAAAAAGGCACCGACGACTGCAACCAACGTACACGAGGATCGGGGCGGTCATCCAGAGGCGCACGAGCGGCAGGTAGCAGAGCGCGAGCACGAGCGGCACCATCATGTGCAGCAGCAGGTCGACCGAGTTGGCGAGCAGCCGGAAGGGCGGGAACTTGCTTAAGAAGCCGAACCAGCCCTGCAGGATGCCGGAGAACGTGGACCGGTCCACGACGGCACGCAGCGAGTACCAGCCGAGCATGATGGTGAGTCCGAGCGATGTGGCGAGCCCGAGCGCCGGCTCCGAGCCCGTCAGGTGCGCGAGCACCGTGAAGCCGGCCCAGCAGAACGTGTACAGGATGCGCACGCGCACGAGCGTGGGCAGCAGCGCCATGCAGAAGAGCAGCGCCACGGCCTGCAGCGCCTCGAGCGCGCCGCTGCCGCCGCTCGCCTCCTGCCGCTCGCGGACACTCGAGATCGTCTGGACCACCAGCGCCACGCCCGCGCGCGCCAGCTCGGCCACCGCCACGCTGTCCATCGTGTTAAACCGCTGCAGATGCTTGGACGACGGCGGAAGTTCGAGAAGTGGGCGAGCATTTCACAGCCGCAGGCTTGGTCAGAGCCGATGGCGGCGGTGTTGGGATTGGAAAAAGTCCAGTGGAGGCAGGTGCAAGAGACGCGAGTGTCCAGAAGAGGCCGTTGACTTGAAACTTGTATGGAGGAAGAACAAAACATGGTGTGCGAGTTGAAGATGGTACTGTAGAGCTGAGGGGATAAGAGCGACACATGTCGCGTCTGTTTGCTGGTTATCTCGAAGCCTGATTTGGGTTATAACCTTGCGAAAAGTGAGTCTGCTTACAATTTTCAAGTCATGAGGTGCGTCCGATCTGACACAAACCAACGGTCTCCATGATCTAAAACCGCTGCTCGGAGTCGCCAGACGGACGAAGACCCGGTCCGCTCTTGAAGCGCGCGGCATCGACGTCGGACTGGCCTGCGGCTGTCCGTCCAACATCGTCTACTCTATGGAAATGCATGACCAACTCTTCGGTGTGGATGGCTCGGCGCGCGGCGATGCAGCGATCTCGACAATGAGCGCAATCGGCAGCGGACTGTACTCCTCATAGTGCATGGCGGACAATCTCCACGGCGGGCGGCGGACTCTGCACCTGCGTCTGGCCCCGACGGCGAGAGGATTCGGCGAGAGATCTGCTCACCTGCCTGCACCTGGCACCTCCCGGATCAGGCCGCCGCGCCGCCAACGCATCTGCTCGCGGAGCTGTGCTCACGGAGGAGGACCACACTTTAGGTGAAGCAAACGGGCCAGCCACACGGACTCGCCGCCGTGCTGGCAGGTTGCTGCTCGGATTCGGCAGGCGCAGTTGCGCTGGCGAGAGCGCTGGCGAGAGCGCTGGCGAGAGCGCTGGCGAGAGCACCGGCGAGAACGGAGCCATGCCATCTCGACCATCCCCCGCGGTCCACTTCCGGCGGTATCAGGCAGGCAGACAGGAAGCTGCTCGGTTCGTTCCTTCTCTCGCCGTCTGCGCGGTTTAGTCCTGCGAACGATTGCTGCCACCTGACAATGCTAGGTGCCCTTGCGCTCACGACGAGAAGCGTTGATAGATTTACGGCTCTTTAGGATACAGCGAGTGGAGGCATTGTCTACAGCAGCACGGAGCTGACGCCCGAGAGCGCGTCGAGAGCGACCGACGCGCAGCTGGTCGCGTGGAGCGCGAGGTGCACCAGCAGCTCGTAGACGCCGCTGCGCAGCGCGACGACGCAGCCGAGCGGCACCGTCAGGTTGGCGATCAGCATGGATGAGTACGCGATGAACCAGAACTTGGGGGGCCGCGGCGGCGAGAAGTGGTAGACGTGGTTGGCTGTCAGCGAGCCGTCCGCCACGAGGTAGACCCAGAGCGCAGAGAAGCTGTGGCGTCGGCAGACAAAGGTACGCGGTCAGTCGGCTATCCGTCGCGGAGGAAAGCGTACTCATTCAAGAAGAAGGGGGCGACGTACATCAAGATGGGGGCGGTCATCCAGAGCTGCACGAAGGGCAGGTACGCGAGCGTGAGCGCCGCGGGGAAGACGAAGTGCAGCAGGAAGTCGCAGGAGCTCGCGAGCCAGCAGAAGGCGCGGTACTTGCTGAGGAAGCCGAACCAGCCGAGCAGCACCGAGTCGAACACGGACTGGTCGAACGCGCGCAGGCGGTACCACGACAGCGAGACGCCGAGCCCCATGGCGGTCGCGAGGCCCAGCGCCGTCTTGGACTGACTGGCGAGCGCCAGCAGCGCGAACGCCGCCCACAGGAACGTGTACACGACGCGCAGGCGCACGAGCGGCGGCACCACGACGAAGCAGATGAGCGCCGCCACCGCGTGCGCCACCTCTTGGTGCTCCTCCATCATGAACGGCGTCAGCAGCTGGTCCATCGTGCGCGTGCTGCTTATTTGATCGGAAGCGAAGACTGTTGGCGGAGATGGCGAATTGTCGAATGAGCTGCTTGGACTCAGACCAACAGACCAGCAGAGTGATGGCCGCAGCCAGAGCCTCCTCCTTCTCCTCCTCTCATCGCCGCCGTCACGTCACTTGAGGCCGATGACTTGACGTAATATGGAATAGCGGCTGCAACGCCTGCATGGGAATGACGTCGAGTCTCGTCGTGACTTGGGCCATCACGCGACGAGGAAGTGATGCGCGCAGTGATGACGTCGATGGGGCTGCTGAGCTGATCTCACCATAGTCAACTCAAGTGGTTTGCGCCATGGAGCTGTCACAGATGCAAAGCACAAGTGATGGTGCTGCGGCGACACACGGGACGATGTCAGCACTCGGCGGAGACTGACGCCAACGACGATTTATACCCGCTGGTCGACGGCAATGCACGCGGGCGTCGACAGTTCAGATGTAATGGAGGCGGACCAGTGACGATGCCTCTGCGGCACGCACGGTAACCGTGACGGTTCTCTGTACTAGTTCGACGGGCGACGCTAGCGCTCGGTGTACGCGATGCCCGGGATCGCGCGGCGGCTGTAGAGCACGACGGGCCGCGACCAGTTGGTCTTGCCCAGGTCGGCCTTGAAGCGGAAGCGGCCGGCGGCCAGCAAGAACGCGTCCATCTTGTCCACCACGTCGGCGCGCACCTTGAGCTCGCGGAAGGACTTGGGGACCGCGACGCCGAGCCGCCCCAGGCGCTTGAGCGCATTGCTGGACCATTGAGAGGTTAACCATGACACGCAGAGTCAGTGGTGATGACACAACCAGTCCGAGTCGTCTAGCTCCGCGCAAAGGAACCCACCGGTAGCACTTCCACGGCTGGGGCTCGACCAGGAGGTGCTCCGTCATGTCGCTCACGGTCCCGAGGAACCGCCAGAGGCCGTCGTCGCCGTGGTTCAGGTGGATCCACATGGTGACGCTAAAGCACGTCACCAGGTCGAACTTGCGCGGTGCCGTCGGCGGGCGTTTGGCCTGCTCCAGAAACGCGCCGACCTGCTTGTTGAAGTCGGTCGTCATGACGTCCACGTGAAGGAACTCCACGGTGTCTCCGCTCGCCAGCGCCGCCGTCTTCTTCTTGGCACGCGTGATCAGCACGCCGTCAATGTCGACGCCGAGGACGCACAGCGGTCTTCTCGCTGCGAGTGCATCCGCTTCACTGCTCTCCGTATCTGCCGCGCTGTCACCCGTGGCCTGTGGCCGCGCGTCCTCCTTGTCCTTCTTGCCCTCGCTGTCTCCAGCACCCCGCTGACCTTCAGTCACGTCCAGCGACCGCAGCGCGGCGTCGGCCGCCTTGGCCTTGGCCACCTTCTTGGATACGCCCTCGCCCCTGCCCACGAGCTGGCCATCGACGCGCAGCTCGACCGCGAAATGCTTGCGGTGGCTGCTGCCGCCCTCGTCCGTGAAGACGTACTCGACGCGGCGCTTCTCCTTCTGCATCTTCTCGTTCAGCACGCTCGCGCTGTTCTCGTCAAAGCGGAGTACGTCCTCCATCTCCTGGTCGCCTTCGCCCGCACTGTGCTGTGCCCGCGTCCCCGCCAACGCGCTGTACAAGCCGACTGTCAGGTCGCCTAGGGACAATCGAGGCCAACCACAAGGTCAGAGCCACAGCCCACCAGGCTGAGGAACAGCAGCCAAGAGCAACTTGCCTTCGTTGCAGCCAATGTCGACGACCGTCGCGGCCGACGCGTCGCCCTCCGCCTTGGGGGAAAGCAGCGCCTCGCGCAGTGCCCGCGACGTGCGCGCGTCCATGAACCGCAGCCGCTCGTACACCGGGTTGAAGCTGTAGTACGCGTGGAAGTTGCCCAGCACGTGGCCCTCGGCGTCGCCCGCCACCGCCACCTCCACCGCCGATCCGTTCGCAGCAGACGACATGGCCGCCATTTTCGCGACCAAGCAGTTTCCTCTTGATCATTGGGTTGATTGGCTGGACGGCCAGTCGGACTCCATCAGTCTGACGCACATCCCACTCGATTTCGCAGGTTTTAGACAATATCCTGTGAGAATGAGTGCGCGCATCCGATGCCTCTCATAGGTAAAACGCATTTAAAGCGACCTGGGCGTGTCTGTTCGTTTCTGCTCTTTGCTCAATCCGACGATCGAATCATATGTGGCAGGTCCAGCCGAGCTTGATGGATGAGCTCTTGGTGCACTTCCAACCGAGCTTGGCGACAGCAACATGCACCGCATCGCGCGCGTCCGTCCTGGCGCCTTGGCGCAGCGCTCGCGGCTGCTGCGCGGCGCCTCGACAGGCTCCAAGGCGGCGGCGGCTGGCAGTGATGAGAGCAACACCTCGCGGTACGCGGGCATGGCCTTCTTCTCGGCGATTGTACGTGCAGGGGAGCGCCTCCGACGGCTTCGGTGCTGATCATTTGGAGGGTGTTGGCGCTGACGCTGATGCTGGGAGTGTAGGCAGTCGGCACGGCGTACCTGGGTGTCTGGCAGACGGAGAGATACTACTGGAAGGTCGGGCTCGTGGAGGAGCGCAAGAAGCAGCTGGAGGAGGACCCCGTGGACGTCCCGAGCGAGGCGCTGGCACACGACGTCATGTAGGCCACCGCGTGGCGCGTTTAGAGCGTGAGACCGGCTCACTAACATGCTGTGTGGGTCTGCTGGGCGTCAGCGACGAGATCGAGTACCGCAAGCTACGCGTAGAGGGGAAGTTCAAGCCGGGCAGCACCTTCTACCTCTGTGAGAGCTACCGTTTGCTGCAAGACTTCAGACATGCGCTCGTACTGATAGTGTGCGTCGTGATGGCTCACAGACCCGCGGTCGGCGCCTGCGGACGGAACCGAGTCGATCGGGTCGGTGAAGACGGGCGGATACATCTACTCGCTGCTTGAGCGCGAAGGAGGGTGCGTGCTTGCGTTTGCCGCCGTGCTTGAGTGCGATGCGATGGTGACTGATGATCTTCTTGCGAGCATACAGAACGCCGGTGATCGTGAACCGCGGGTGGTTGCCGCGCAACATCCTGGATGTCCACATGGCGAGCGAGCAGAAGGAAGACGACGGCCTGCAGACCGTCGTGGGCGTGGTTCGCCGAGGCGAAGTGGTTGGTAGCCCCGTTTCGCTGATCATTGCATGCGTTGTGGGATTGACCTCGCGCGTGTGATTCGCGCCGACAGCGGAACCAGTTCACGCCCGACAACGACCCGAAGGCGCACCAGTTCTTCTTCTTGGACCACGAGCAGTTGGCTGAGGCCATGGGGCTCAGCCCGGACCAACTGCCGATCATCCTCGATGCGATCAGTGCGTCCGACTCGGTCTCTGCGATGGCTGTGGCTGCATGACGGCTAACCGCAATGCGCCACACAGCCGAGAGCTCGAAGCAGCGGCCGTCGCTGGAACACCCGATCCGCAAGACCGTCAAGAACTACATGGAGTTCTACATGACTCCCGAGAAGCACGTGGGCTACGCCGCGACCTGGTACGCTCTCTCGATGGCACCCCACCTCGGTTGCGATGCCGGCATAAAGGCTGCCAAGAACTCGGCTGACATGGAATCCCCCTGTGCTCGACCACGCGGTCGCAGGTTCGGCTGCAGCATCGCGTCCGTCGTCATGGGCGTGCTGCGCTTCCGCAAGAAGAAGGTCGGCCGCGGCTTCGCGCGGTTCTGAGCGGCCGCTGCTGGCGTGAAGCGTGAAGAGCGCCGAGGAACCCACCGCCAGGCCGCCAGCTCCATGACGACTGGGAACTCGGGCTCAATACGACCAGAAACAACCGGACGAACTCACAGGGGACGCATGGAGAGCGTCGAGAGCATCGCGATGGCATGAAGGGCTCGGTTCTGACAGCAAAATCGAGATCACGAGCGCTTTTTCAGTCCGGAATGGCAGGTTTTAGTTGTCGAGTCGTCAAGCCAGCGCGGAAATCTCCAGTGCAAACAGCATTTCAGCCAACCATAGTCCGGTAGCGCTCGGCAATCCTCCAATCATATGGTAGATATTGCACTTATCGCAGCGATTACCGCCAACTCGCTACGTTTTAGTGCTAAAACAGACGCAGCACCAACTGGCCAGTCCGCTATGGCCGCCATTTCACATGGATAAAGTATGCGATCGGCTCACATCCCACGTCCCCCGCAGTCTCTCGGACGAGAATCAGAGCGAAACTTGCCTCGTCGACGGCGGGCGAGCAGGAAGCGAGGCATCCACAACCCGGGACGGCGGCGGCGGCGGACGAGAGGCTACGATGGACGACGCGGTGCTGCTGCTGCTCATGCTGTTCGTGCTGGTCATGGCGTCGTACATGCTGGACCGGTATGCGTGCATGGTCATCTCGCAGAGCGGCTTCGCGCTCGTCTTCGGGCTGCTCGTCGGCGTCCTCATGATCATCGGCGGCAAGCACGCGGCGCTGCACAACCACCTCAACTTCGACAACAACCTGTTCTTCAACGTGCTGCTGCCGCCCATCATCTACGAGAGCGGCTTCTCCATCAAGCGCCAGGCCTTCTTTCGCAACTTCCCCGCGATCGTCAACACGGCCGTCGTCGGCACCGTCATCGCCACGTGTGTCACCGGCGGTCTGCTCTACGCCGCGGGCCAGGCGGGCGTCGTCCCGCGGCTCTCCTGGGTCGAGACCTTCCTCTTCGGCGCGCTCATCAGCGCCGTCGACCCCGTCGCGACACTCGCGTGCTTTAACAAGCTGGACGCGCCGCCGCTGCTGTTCAACCTCGTCTTCGGCGAGAGCATCCTGAACGACGCCGTTGTCATCGCGCTCTACCAGACGCTCAAGCAATGGGAACCTGAGAGCGACTTCAGCGTCAACCAGCTCTTCTGGGTCGTCGTCAAGACGGGCGGCATGTGCATCGGCTCGCTCGTCGTCAGCGCCGTCATCACGCTCTGTGGCGCCTTCCTGCTCAAGCGCCAGGTCTTCTCGACGCTGCGCTTCTTCCCGACCTACGAGATCTCGCTGTGCCTCATCTTCAGCCTCCTCACGTACTTTGTCGCGGACAGCCTCAAGCTCAGTGGCATCGTCGCGCTCTTCTTCTCCGGCACCATGACGGCGCACTACCACTTCCACACCATCTCGAACGAGGCGCAGCACTCGTTCACGCACTTGCTGCACACGCTGGCGTTCGTGTGCGAGGGCATCGTCTACGTCTTCATGGGCATCTCGTTCATCCTGATCTTCGCGGGCCACGTCGAGCACAACGCCGGCGCCGCGCTGCGCGTCGACGACATCGACTGGACGTTCATCCTGCTCACGCTGCTGTCGTGCATCGTCGCGCGCTTCTGCAACGTGTTCCCGCTGCTCGGACTGTCCAACCTCACGCGCAGCCGGGCGAACAAGATCCCTGTCAAGTTCATGAGCGTCATTTGGTTCGCTGGGCTGCGCGGCTCGATCTCGTTCGCACTGGCCAAGAACTGGAACTACGTCGGCCTCCTGGGTGCTTCTCATCGCCGCCTGATCGAGTCGACGACGCTCATGGTCGTGCTCTTCACGACCATTGTCATCGGCGGCCTCACCGGCCCGGTGCTGTGGCATCTGGGCCTCGCAGGAAGCCACAAGGAGCACCACGCCGCGCGCCAAGACTCGGACGTGGAGTCGGACTCTGGCTCCACGACGTCCGCGGGTTCGCAAGTCGACCTGCTTCGGCCATCGCCCCGCCTGCAGCTCCAAGCGCGCCACGTCATCCGCGGCTCCATGCACTTCGTGCTTCGCGAAGGCTCGCTTGAACCCTCTGCGGCAGCGTCTGGGAACGCGCCGCTCTCGACTCGTTCAGCTGGTGGCAACATCATCACGGCTGGTGCGCCAGTGCTCACCCCACGCCCGCAGTTCCGCGACAGCTCGAGCGAGGAGGAGGTGGAGGAAGAAGACACTATCGCTCAGCAGGCCGCGCGGGCCGGACCCCCGAGGGTGCAGCGGCAGGCGTCGGCGGGCAACTCGATGACGGGCACCATCATGCGGTCGTGGCAGAGCTTCGACGCGTCGTACATGCAGCCCATCTTCGGCGGCCAGTCGCAGTCGCCGCTGTCTCCCAGCCTGCAGCATTCCCCGGCGAATGACGGCGACGTGCAGCTCGCAGCGCTTCCAAAGGAGAGCGCCGTGTAGTGCGAGCGACCGAGTCGGTGGTCCTGTTGGTGGCGTGTTGGCTGTGTTGTAGTGACCCGACCGCATTCATCGTTCGCCTTTCGCCGCGGCCGTCGGCGCGAGCAGCTTCCCCTTTAGATCCTACCCGAGTGAATACACGAACGCTTCTTCTCTTCGTCCGCTTCACTCACCATCAACAAGTCACGCATGTGGACCCGGTTGCAGATGGATACATCATCCACAATGGGTTCAACGCTGCTGGACCAGTCAACGAACCACCAGAACCGCAGCGACTTCCTCGGCCCGTTCCCGAGCGCCAAGGTCGTCCCGAGTTTCCCATAAGCGTTGGACTCACCCACGACGTGCCGTTCAGACCGCCACTCGCCAGGAATCACCTTGCGATAAGGTCTAAGGGTAATGAAGGAAATTTACGCGCGCAGGGGCAAGCGTGTCGATGCTGATGCTCGAGCAGCCGGTACTTGCGCCGGTCAACCGCTCACTCGGCCGACTTCCTCTTTCGCCCGCGGCGGCTCCACCTTCAAGCAATGAGCCTGCGCAGGCGATGCAGCTCCGACATCGAGCCTGCCGCAATCTGTGACAGTATCTATCATCACACCGGACGAGCGGGCGCCGGATTGAGTCATGGATGTCGTGGCCGATGCTTTCGCCGACCGCCACTCAAGAACGGATGTGTTGGGGTGGTTTGGAGTCCCCAGATGCGTCATGAAGTTTTCATATCCCGCGCTCAAATTCTGCATATTGTGAGGAAGGGCAGTGTGACCCAACCTTCGGCTCGTATAGTTCGGTCGCGTCCGTCTCCCTTGCGTTATCCTCCTTGATTCGCCTTGAATCGCAGCGGCCAACTGAACCGCTGCAGGGAGTTCCCGGCGAGCCTGTACGTCTCCCTCTCATTGTTACGTCCTTACACACACACACACGTCCGTCTGACTTGCAGCACGTCAATCGTCCGATGGCACTCGTCCAACTAGGAACCGTCGCAACCCCGGGCACAAGCCCTCGGCAGGCGCGTTCGATTCGGGCGTCGGGCCCTCCACCGTTCGGTTGGCTCTGCCGCGTGTCTTCCGTTCGTGCAGGCGCACTCGGGCGTCCTCACTCGTTGTCCTCTCCGTACTCTCGTTCGACTCGCTCTTCCTTCCGCCCGCCTCCTCGCTCGCCTCGATGGGGCCAAGCAGAGAGCTCTTGCGTGCAAGACGGCGAATCTCGAAGTTCCCCGTTCTTTCCGCACAGCTTGGCGCCACGGCTGCCACAGGCGGCTCCTCCTCCTCCTCACCCGTCAGTTGCCCGCCTTCGATCTTTAACCCGTCCATCCTGGCTGCGGTCGCCACCTCAGGCGGTGAGTGGTCGCTCGGTGGCGACACGCCGTGCGTCGGCATCGTGGGCCAGCTGCCTAGGCCGATGCCGCCCCGTCTGTCCTGCAACTCGATCGTCCTCCTCGCGCTCTTGTCCTTGTCCGCCATTGTCCTGTCCGCTTTTGATACTGCTGGCGACGCTGTCGTCATCGTCCGCCAGCGCGTCCATCCAGTTCCTGCTGCTTCCGTCGCGCCACGTGACCCAGGAGGCTCCATCCTCCTTACAATATACACTTCGTTGCACAGCAGACATCGCTGACGTCTTGAGTCGACGCGCACGAAAAGCGTCCTGGTCAATTCCTTATTACTCGGAAGGTTGTCATCGTCGTCCCATTCGTTGTCATCGTCGCTGCTGTCCTCGTCGTCCACCATCCCCCAGTCGCTATCTTCGAAGTCCCTTCGATCTCTTGGGAGCTCGTGCCGAAGTTGAAGGCGAACAAAGACTGCATCTGAACAATGTCACGCTAGGACCACCAGTAACTCTCGCCGAACAATCGCGCAGTCACTCGGGCTTCCCAGTTCGCGAACGTGACCCTGAGGTTCATGACACGCCAAGTCTCGTGGTTCAGCAATTCGAACAGCGCGAAGAGCTTGCGCTCGACGGAGCCAGGCGTACCCACGTGTAGCTTGCCGACGGTGTTTCTCGGGTGCTTCCATGCGTATTCAACTGTGTCATCGAATAGAGAGCAAACAAACTGACACAACACTCGCCTTGAACTCGCATTGCATCGCCAGACCTTTCTCCACAAATCCGTCGACGATCACCATGACCTCCCAGGGACCGAGCGGTCCAGTTGCGGGCGGACCGCCCGATCTCTCGCGATTGTGGCTGCGCCACCGACGCCAGGGTCGATTGGTCCAGCCAATGTGCGTGCTCCACAGGTGGTTCTCGTTGACCACGTGATCGGCGAAGAAAGCAACAGGCGTGAGAAAGCAACACGAGAACATCTCTCGATCATCCTGCATGTCATGGATGCCGATCTGCTGGTTGGCCTCAATGGCGGCCAGATCGCAGAAGATCTCGTTGAGACCTGCAAATGATGTGGTTCTACATTAATGCGAAGAGACTCGCAAAATAATGGTCAGAATAGGTGGTTCTAAACTAGTAGCATCCACAATATTTAGCCTAAAGTCAACATATGGAATTGCAACTTTGATAAAACAATGCTGCACTGAACGTAGTGTGGTTACATACTACTCAAAAATCATTTGTAAATATTTACCAAATGGCAAAAAATCACAGAGATTGAATCGCAAATTAATGGTCAGAATGGTCTTTAAAATCACCGATATCCACATTATTTGGCAGTATTGCATTTAACAGTATCGTATCAACTTTTCGAAAACTATTACTAACAGTTTTAAAGTAAAATCGCCCGAGGTATTTCATAGTATCCTCTTTGGTGTGTCCTCCACTCTTTTGGGCAAGACTAGCTAAAAAATTGGTAAAAAGTGTATCGCAGTTGAAATTGACACATATCAACCCCCAAAAATTCTAAATACTTCGACTGACTGAATCATATTAAATTGTATACATCTGTCGATTTTTGTGATCAACTTTTATATATATCACTCTTAAAACCTCGTTTGCATTTCCAAATTGATATGCTTGCTTCCAAAATCATTTGGGACGCAGATACGTATATTTAGCTATTTCTGCCGTTTTTTGGGAACATTTTAATCTCGCCATACAAATCGTGATTTGGCTGGATACGGTCCAATGACCGTTGGAATGTAAAGCGATAAAGCGATAATGGTTCGCTTCGTTATTGAGCAAGATTGAAACTTCTTGATCATATTTAGTAAATTTGTGCTTTGCTGTTCATGGCTCTTCACATTCAATTGTGTGGCGATCTGTTCGTAAAGACTGCATCTTAGAGATATTTCATACCTTTTTCATATATATCAGCCGTTCGCACCATCCAATTTTGTCTCGCAGATAACCGTATTATCCACTGTTCACAACCAACACGCATATTCCGACTTCTTTAGCTCGTGACCTCCCAATCTGATAATGCAGACGGTTTGTGGAAACGTGGAGTGTAGTTTAATAAAATTGTATCAATTCATACAGGATAGATTCCTGGAAAATTGATTCTTGTGTCAGTCACAAATACGGTGGGGTTTAGCTGCTTTTGTTGCTGTTCGTCAAATCAAAGTGTCAAATCTTCTGCCTGGGTTTTCAATTTTTCGGCACGTTTGTCTTGTGGTCAGACACATCGTGAACTATTTCCTGAATGTAAATACAAAGTAGAATCGTTAAATAGTTGTCAGAATGTTTTTTGAAATCACTAAAATGCATATCATTTGTTAGTATTACGCCAATGTCGATATACTAGTTCCATGACTGAACACCGTTATTATTTACTAATGGAAATTTTCGGACCATTTAGTAACGAATCACATCGCGTGAAAGAAATTGGGAAAACGTATGGTAATATGTTTATACTTTTACCAATATATTTCAAGCTATGTGATTGGCTCATAGTACTTTTTGCGGAGGTTTGTATTTGGCGTTTGGCCAATCACCGCGCTCGAAGGAAATATGGAAGAAAGTATTTATTGTTTTCTCTTTTACATACCATCCTGCGATTGGCTGAAAATCGGACTGACAGATAACGAAGGAACTGCAAAAAAAGCAAGTTGACAGACTGCTGAAGAAGCTCCTTGGAGCATGGCGGAGCGACCGACAGAGGCGCTGGAGGCCGGACGGCAGGCTTTGCGGGCGGCGGAGGGGGTGGCGGAGGGCGAGCACGGCAAGCCGCACGCGCGTTCGTGGTCCGAGTCGGACGAGGACGGCGGCGGCGACGAGGAGGAGGAGGACGACGGCGGGATGACGGAGGCACTGGAGGAGCTCATCCTGGACGCGTACAACAGCATGCAGAGCGACGGCGAGTTCATCTTCCTGCCCGACCACGTCGCGCGCAAGCTGCACGAGGCGGCGCGGCTGGTGGGTCCGGTCTCTTTCTCGAGTGGCGAGCGCGTGCGCTGACTCGTGCGATGCTATCGACTGTCCACAGCTGCAGGCGGAGGACGAGGGTCAGGCCACTGAGCCGTCCCCGGAACCGACGGCCGCCTCGAGCGACAGCGACAGCGCGCGTCCGTTAAGCGCCAGGGATGGGGCCAAGACGGATGGCGGGCTCGCCAACGCGGCTGGTGGCGGTGAAGGAGCGCGAGGAGAGTTTGGCGCGCGGCACCGCGAGCAACAGCCGCCGATGCATGTCGTGACGCGCGACTTGCTGCCGCGCACAAGGTCCTCCGAGCTGCTGTTCACGGACCTGGCGCCAGTCATTGAGACGGACGAGGAGGTAGGGCGTGCGCGCGTTGAAGGGATGCGCCTTCGGTGTCTGACGCTGTTGATGGGGCTGCTCAGGAGTCGAGCGGGCCGTCCTCACCCGCGGGAGACCGGAGCGACAAGCAGGAATCGCACACCATCAACTCCTCAACAGTATCACCACAGCCACTGCCGCCTCCCCCACCGCCCCCATCAAACACTCACCCCACCAGTACGCGGAGTCACTCAGCTTCACACCACCCCAAGTCACACGCGGCATCACCCGCGACGACGCCACGGACGGCGGACAAGAAGGAGAGCGAGTCAACGTACGAAAAGCGCCGGCTAGCTGCGCTCAAGCTCAAGGAAGACAAGGCTCGGCGCGCGCAGGAGAAGCACGATGCGGCCAAGAAGCAGCGCGAGGACGCGCGGCGGGAGCTGGAGGAGGTGCAGCGGAAGGAAATGGAGGAGAAGCGCGAGCGCGTGCGGCGCATGCGGCAGCAGCGAGAGCAGCGCAAGGCATCGACAACCGCCAAGCCAGCGCGATGAGTCGGCTCCCAGCAAGCGGTACGATCCTCGTCTTCTTCACGCGTGTGTCTGTTGACTGGTCATCAAAGCCCGCGAGGACATGCGCGCAGTAGTTTTGTTCGTGTAGGTTGCGTGTTCGTCAGGTCCGGGTGGCATCGTCTAATACCAATTCGGCGTTTCGGGTCTCGTCTCTTAGTATACTAGATCGCTCTGCAGCTTCGCCAGCGCCTCCGGGTCCAGCTCCTGCAGCAGCAATCGCAGAGCGTCCAGCGAGTCGTTTGCGCCTTGGGATTCGCTGCGCAAAGTCGCCGCACGCTCCTTGAGCTGACGTCTCCGCCGCTTCAGGCGCTCCACACGCTCTGTCATCGTCTCGTGAGACTGCAGTAGGTTGCTTCGCACATCGACACGCACGCTCGTGGTGAGTGATCTCGTTGACAGGTAGTCGTGAAGTCGTTGTCGACTAGTACCTGCTGTGGTCGTCCAGTGCGTGGACGCAGTGAAGCGAGTACTGGCACGAGAATTGGAGAAGCACCAGAGCTTTGTGCAGCACAGTCATCCGCTCTGCTGCTGCTTTCCCCTCCACTGACTGACTATCCGCCGCCGAGGTCGTCACCGCGAACGGGATGATCGGTAGCAAAGCCTCGATCAGGTCGGTCCGGCGCTGGTGAGTGCATCAAACGCTTAGCTTTCGATTTGCTGCTCCAAACATGCGTGACACCGAGTCGGACAAACCTCTCGAGCGATCTGGCCGACTCGCAAGTCTCGAAATCGCCGACTTCTCGTCACTGGAGTCGCTGGCATCTGAAAGCGAAAGGTGCCAGCTGACTGACTGGCTTGGCGTGTCGACTGGTCTCTTCCCTCTTGATCAGATGGAGGTACGCTAGCTTCAGCAGCAGCTTTCACATCCGCAGCAGCCTCGGAGGTCCTGCAGGGCTTGTCTTCAAGGCTCCTGACGCGTATGTGCAGTCCAGACTGCTCCCCTTCCTTAGCAGGTGGATGGCAAGAGGCATCGGGTCCAGTCGGTTGTTGCCGATCACTGCCGCCGAGTGGATACCGCCGCGTTGGTCGACCGACTCGACGCCATTCTACCAGGTCCACGCGAGCCGACGCGACGAACTGCAGGACGTCGGGCTGCGTGAGCGAGCGCGGCATCCAAATCTCGAGTACGACCGCGTTCAGAGCTTCAGGAAGCTCCAGAACGATGCGGAGTCCATCCAGGGTGCCTTCCGCCCTGATCCCCCACCAGCAGCAGCGCTCGTCAGTCCACCTGCTCCGCTGCGCAACGCCAGTGATTTGAGGACGTACTGCCGACGCCCACTGCCGTCCAGGACGCACACGATGCCTCCGTAGAGCTGACCCTCAGCGAATCCCTCTGCACGAAGCTCAATGCGCATCGGGAGACGTCGAAGCGTCGTTGCTGCAGTGGTTGCCGACAGCAGGACCAATTGAAGTGTGCTACCCGTCGGGCCAATTTTGGTCCCGGCGTGCCATTTTAACCGGTTGAAACCGGTATTTGAAACGGAACATCCACGGAATTTCAATAATAAAAAACTGGTAGATCTTTACACTCTTCTTTACTAAACGTATATCCGTGAGAATGTTGTGATCCACAGATCATCCACGGATTTTAATACATTCAACTGTCGTTGTATTTTGTCTGTGGAAATTGTATTTTGTCTGTGGAAACTAATACAAAGACCAAGAAGAGGACCATCGTGACGTGTGACTGCATCATGCTCTCGAACGCTTCGCTCTCCTCGGCGATGACCACAGAGACAGCGGCAATGGAGGCGACTGCGCTGGGCTTCAATGATGTGGAGGACGAGACGCTAGCGCTCGTGCTGAGCTTCCTGGCGGCGCGCGACGTGGAGGCGGTGACGGTCGCGTCGCGCGTCGTGGCGCTCGGTGTGGTCCCGCGCTTCCCGGCGGTCTGGCGGTCGCTCTTCTGCGATCGCTGGGAGACGCTCAACTTCCCGCTCGCGGGCGTCCGCGACGGGTCCGCGCGGCTGCAACTGAGCGCGGATCTCGACGCGCTGTTTCCGGGGTGCGTGGGTCGCGTGGCTGGGTGCTGGACGAGCGTCCTCTCAACGCGTCTCGATGGCGGACGAGCGCAGGAACTGCACAACGAGCAGGAAGTTCCAGCTGCTGGCGCACGCCGTGACACCCGTGCCATCCAGCGCGGACCTCGCGCGCACGCGCAAGTCGCCTCGGTACTCGGAGACCATGCACCGGTGCGCGGTACCTCTCTCGTCTTGCATCCCCGCTTCATGGAGCGGTGGTGTCTAATGCGCTGACTTGGCACACCCGCCGTGACTTCTCTTCAACCTGCAGGCTCATCTCGCTCGGACACGTCGACCTTCAGACGCCGCGCACGGTCGACTTTGCGTTCGACGGGCGCTTTGTTGGAGACGACCGCACCGTGCGGGCGAACGTGCCGTTCCCGCTGACAATTCGCGTCGCCGTGTACTGCCGGCGCCTGCCGAGTGGCGAGCTGCTGTACGAGGTTGGCGTCGTGTCGAGCGGGTACTTTGAGTACAGCATCAAGCAGCGCGCGCACTCGCACAGCAGCATCAACCACATTCTTCAAGAAGACATGACGGCCATTGGGCTCGTGGCTGAGCGGTTCCCCCTCGTCGGGCGGCAGCCTGGCTGGCGCGGGCGATCCTACGGCTACCACGGAGACGACGGGCGGTTTTTCGACTCGTCCATGCAGGTGAAGTGTGTCGTTGGGTCGGGGCAAAGACGACGGCTTATTGTGGAATGGGATGTGTGCAGGGCGAGGTGTTTGGGTCGCGATTCGGAGCCGGTGATACCGTGGGGTGCGGCGTCCGGAATACCCTCTCGACCGGGCAAATGTCCGTCTTCTTCACCAAGAACGGCCAGTTGGTCACGAGTACGTGTGCGATAAAGGAGACGTCGTGGCTCGGATCGCGTCCAGCTCGTCTGACCAGTGTCGTCGCGCCATCTCCGCCTTGGATCCTTGGTGCAGGCGAGCGGATAGCTCCCACCGGGTTCATCGCGTGCTCGCAGCGCGCCTGGTACCCGGCCGTCGGGCTCGACTCGTACGACCACATCCACATGAACTTTGGGCAGGAGCCGTTTGCCGCTCCAGGCGTCGTCGGTGCGTTCTATCTCGGAGCGCTGCTTGCCATGCAAGTGCATCTAACCCGCTCCATGACGGCCGTGCGGTTGACCCTCCCCCCATACACACACAGATCAGCTCTTCAGCGAGTGCCGCGGACTGGCGGCGATGCTGCCGCAGCACTTGCAGTGGTACGACATCCGCGAGTCGGACGCCGAGAGCGACTGGGAGGACGAGGCCATCGAGGACGACGAGTCGGACAACGAGCTCATGATGACCGATGTGACCGCGTTCATCCTGCGTGCCCTCGAGCGACACCGCGGCCGGCCAGCCTAGTGGCAGCACCTATCCTGCGGGCGTGCATGGCGTCGATAGACGGGATGTCTAGTGCAGTCCGTCGGCGCAGAGGCGATGCGTACAGCGAAATGGACGTGCTGAGACCGACTCGGGTTGGCCATTGCGACAAGCAGGGGCGTGATCGCTGACAGTGCCAAGGTGCCATGAAGCGAGGCGTCTGATCTGGTCCGGAAGGGATCGAGTGGCTGCGGATCAAGTGTCGGGCGATCATCAGCATCTCGATGACGGCCGAAATCAACGCGCGCAAGCAAGTGTCGCAGCCGACTTCGTTCGCGTTGGGCCTTGAAGTGGGCGGACCCGACGAGTAATCCCCAGAATCCAGACGATTGCCAATGATTGGTACTAATTGGTTAAAAGTGGCGTTTTGGGAGCTCAATTGGACTGGCGCCTTTTTGGAAGATCCTGCGATTTAAGTCTATTGATACAACTTTCGAGAAATAGAGGAGGTCGGGCGAGCCCATCCTCGCCGGAACCATCTGCTTGTGACGCGACCGGCTGATTATGACCTGCACTTTTTCAAAGACCCAGATGATGGTCGTGTGCATTTGCCTCATAATCATGCTTCTACCCCTATTTTCGCGAAAAATCTACGGGTTTTCAGCTTCGAGAGCTGGGTAAAACCCACGTTTCACTGCCAGAGTGTTGGTCCACCCGACGATTACGCTAACCGGACCTCCAAAACGGTACAGTACAGCCCAGAGGAGTCATCAGCGTCCCCGTTTGACAGATCACCAATTTTAGCTGGATATTATTTTACACAAGTCAAAATGACGTGTCAAACGTCACATCCTCCTTCTAACGGCAACCCACTTATCAATTCCAAAAGGTTCTCGCCACCACCACCTTGAACGTCGCAGTTGCCGTCGATCAGCAGGCCATGCATCCATCATTTCCCAAGTTGCAGCGCCGACCGCAGAACCGACCGCGGCGCCTCCAAGACGAAGCCAATGGCGCAACTGACGGCGCTGGACGACGCGCTGCTCGCGCATGTGCTCGCGTTCCTGTGCGCGCGAGAGGTCGAGGCGGCGGCCGTCGCCTCCCGCGTCGTGGCGCGCGAGGTGTTGCCGCGCTTCCCGCAGATCTGGGCCGCACTCTTCCGCCAGCGCTGGGAGGCGCTCAACTTCCCGCTCCAAGGCGCCGAGGTGCGCCTCGCGGTCGACCGCCGGCTGCGCGCGCGCTTCCCAACGTACGTGCAGTTTCGGTGGCGCCAAGTCGCTGGACAAAATGGGTGACAAGAGGACCGATCGGTGACCGTGGTGACGACAGGGACTGGAGCGAGAGCCGCGTGTTCCAGCTGCTGACGCACGCCGTCACGCCGCTGCCGGCTTACGCGGACCTGCAGCGCACGCGGCGGGCGGGCGGCTTCGACGTCGCCAAGCACGAGTGCGTCGGGCTTGCTCCTGCTTCTCTGGTCGAGAGCGGCGGCGGACTGACGCCGCTTTGGTTCGTGCCCGCAGGGTCGAGTCGCTGCATGAACCCGACGCGCGCGAGTCGCACGTGGTGCGCTTCGGATTTCGCGGCGCCGCGCTGGGCGACGACCGCTGCGTGCGCGCCAACGCGCCGTTCCCCGCGGCGTTCCACATCGGCGTGTTCAAGCGCCAGGAGTTTGGCGGCGACCGCTGCACGCCGCTGTATGAGATCGGGCTGGTTGCCAGCGGGTACTTCGAGCTCACGGTGTCGGCTCGCGACCCGCCGCTCCGCCTTGAGCCCGCTGTGGAGCGCACGGAGGGTGGCGATGGGCCAGCGGAGGCGCAGCCGCAGGAGGAGCTGGCGTCCATCGGACTCGTATCGGACAACTTCCCTCTCGTAGGTCGGCAGCCGGGCTGGAACCAGCACTCGTACGGCTACCACAGCGACAATGGACGCGTCTACCGGCAGACGACGCGGGTATGACGCGCGGACTCGGCGCTCGAGGACCAAGCGGACGCGTCTAACTGTCTCGTTGTGGATGTGGCAGGGACAATACTTTGGCCCGCGCTTCGGCGTCAACGACACGGTCGGGTGCGGAGTGCGGCGCGACCAACGGGGCGGCCGCTCCGTCGTCTTCTTCACGCACAACGGCAAGCGCATCGCCCGTACGTTCCTAACCAACTCAGTCGCCCAGCCGATGCCGCTGTTCAGGTGCTGACGGCGCGCTCTTTTGCAGGCGATGGCGGCGACTTTGAGTGCCAGCACGCGAGCTTGTACCCGGCGGTGGGGCTCGACTCGTTCCAGCAAGTGACCGTGAACTTTGGCCAGGCCGCGTTCGCGCACGACGCGGTTGTTGGTGCGTCCTTGCTGCTCTCCATCGCCACCTCGAGGCGAAAGCTGACGAACGAGCCTCTTCGCTTGATGTGCAGACGAGATGTTCGCCGAGTGCGACGCGGCGTTCGGGCCGGCAGGGAACCGCGTCGAGGACGTACTCCCGTGGTTCGACATCGCCGATGGGTACGCGGCTTGGCGCCGCCTCCGCCAGAGCAAGCCGGACTCGCTGGGGAGGCTCGAGCGCTTCGTGTCGGAGCTGGACGCCGAGCCAGAGGACGAGTACGACGAGTACGGCGAGGAGGTGGAGAAGGAGACGGCGGACGGGACAGAGGGCGAGTGCCCTCGGCAGGCGGTCGTCAAGAAATGGATCGGGATGCTGACGCAGCGCCAGCAGAACCGCCTGGCGTCGCGGCAAGCGGCCGCGGCGTGAAGAGCGAGCATCGTCAGGTACATTAGTTGTCGGGTCAGGTCGGGTCGATCCCCCGCCGTAAGTTATGCAGTGAGAGCGCTTTCAAAAGTGTCGTGCCCAGCCTTCGACCTCCGTGCTTCCCAGCAGTGACGGGTCCCGGCGCGGGCTACAGCTGCGCGAGCTGCGCCTGCATGGCCTCGACGAGCGCCGGGATGTTGTCCGGGTCGATGCGGTGCTGCTGGCAGAAGCGCGCGGCCAGCGTCGCCGGGTGGTCGTTGCGGTGGAACGGCAGGCGGCGAGAAGACCCGTCGCCCATGTCGATGTCGAGCGCGAACAGCAGCGCGCCGCGCGCGTCCTCGCCGGTCGCCTGCTGCTCCGCCGGCTGCTGTTGCAGGGGCGTCGCTTGCTGCTCGACCAGCTGCTGCTGTTGCTGCTGCCCGAGGCGCTCGCGGATCCAACCCACGAGCACGCTCTGGCACTCGCGCAGCTGGTTGCCGTCGAAGGCGACGCCCAGCTCGGCGCGGATCAGCTCGTGCTTCTCGACGCAGAACGTGTTCGCCACGTACGCCGGCTCCTGCCCAGCCACGTACGCGAGCTCGAACGTGCGTCCGCTCAGCGTCACGGGCAGCGTGAACAGCGGCGCCGGTCGCTCCTGCTCCTGCTCTTGGACTGGCTGCTGCTGCTGCTGGAGCGCCGCGAGCCGCTCCTGCACGAGGGACGCCAGCTGCGCCGTGTTGCCCGCGAAGTTGGCGTCCTCCTGGCTGATCCCGACGCCGACGAGGAACGCCTGGACCGTGCGCTCGACGCTGTCTCCGTCAAAGTACTCGAGCGTGGCAGAGCGGTCGCCGCCAAGGTTGATGGGCAGCGAGACCAGCGGCGTTCGTTCTTGCTGCCGCTGCTGCTGCTCCAGCTCTCGTTGCCGCTGCTGCTCCTCTAGCTGCTGCTTCTCGGTGGCGGCGGCTTGCTGCGCCTCCTGCTGCAGGATCTCGCCCATGCGGTTGTCGATGAGCTCCACGAGCTGCGGCATGAGCGAGTTGACCGTCTCGGCATCCGCCACGCCGTTGTCGCTGAGGAACCGCACCGCCGTCTCCCTCGCGCTGACGCCGTCGTAGTGGACGAGCACGGTCGCGCGCTCGCCCAGCGTCAGCGGCAGTGAGAACAGCTCGCGACGCTGCTGCTGCTGCTGTTGCTGTTGCTGTTGCTGTTGCTGCTGCAGCGCCTGCTGCTGCTCGGCTTGCTCGCGCTCTGCCTGCTCGCGCGCAGCTTGCTCTCGGTCCGCCGCGGCCGCCGCGTTCATGCGGGTGAGGATCTCGTTGGCGATCTGCGGGGCGACGCGGTCCATGAACTCTCCATCGCTGATGCCGATGGCGCGCAGCGTGTCCATGGCCTCGTCGAGCGGCCGGCCGCCCTCGAAGTGGCGCGCCGTGGCCTCGCGGCCGTCGATGGTGAGCGAGAACTCAAACTGCTGCTTGCGCGGCGGCTGCAGCTCGTCCAGCTTCTGGTTGACGACCGCCACGAGCTGCGGGTACAACTCGCGCATGGCGTCGAGCCCGAAGCCCGTGCCGTAGAGGAAGCGCTCGACCGCGGCCTCGGAGGTCTCGCCCTCGTACTTGGCCAGCTCGAGCGCGCGGCCCTCGATGGTCAGCGGGATGCTCAGCTGCACGCGCGGCTGCTCCGCGGGCCGCTCGGCCTGCCGCGTGGCCGCTTCCTCGGTCTGCAGCTCATGCATGCGCGTCTTGAGCAGCCCGGAGAGCTGGTCCACGACCTGTCGCGTGCGCGCGTCGTCCTGCGCGTTGGCGAGCCCGTTGGAGCGCACGAAGGACATGGCGGCGTCCTCGAAGCTCTCGCCGCGCAGCAGCTTGAGGTCGCGCAGGCTGCCGTCGATCGTGATGGGCATGGTGAGCAGCACGTCCGTCGACGGCACCGACTGCGCGCTCGCGGCGCCTGCCAGCAGGCCCAGCAGCGCGAGGGCGACACGCATGGTGTAGCAGGGACGGTAGGAGGCGGTGGAGGCGCTGGGCGGGGCAGGAGGAGGCCGCGGAGGCGGGCGATGGCGCGAATGCCGAGTGACCAGCGACGCGGTGGCGGGAAAATGGAAGATTGGAGAGATCTTTTTGCCGTGGAAAGATCGTTTTGTTCTCATTTGGGAACTTGACGGGGTGTTTGTGTGAAGGAAAGGAGATACAGTTGCTGAATAGGGGGAGTGTGACCTTTCGGGGCACAGGCGGATGGGCCGGGTTTGGAGAGCGGGATGCTTGCGAACCCGGGTTGGACAGGTCTGGACCCGTTTTCTGGTGCCGGATGCGCATTGCATGCCGGATCAAGCCTTGGAGCGGCGGAAGTGGTTGGACAAGCGCCAATGGATAGTGAAACCAGGTGAAAACGGACCGCAGCAGCGTCTGGAGCGGCGAGTTGGGTCGGGTCGGGTCGGGTCGCGGCGCACCTTGACTGACCCGCTTGCCGCGCGGTTGCTGTCGCTGCGACGTCATTCTTTCGGCGCCAGCGACGTCACAATCGTAAAGGATGCTCCGATTAAGTCGTCGCTTGATGCATGATTTCTAACGGATACACGGAAGCGAAGGCTCTCGGTGAAGTTGCCACAAAGATTCAAAAGCGCAAACTGCGCAGAGACGAAGCGCGTGGTTGTCGTCCGGTCCACTCTGGTCAATTCATTTTCTTCAAGCCACGATTCAAACATACAATACCCAAGATAAACCCAATTCTTTCCACGAATCGCGCTGCAATTCAACTTGCCGCATGACGTGCAAGCGCCAGGCCACGACTCGGGGAACAAACTTTGAAAGTTCAAACTCGAGAACAGAGCGGCGGCCCCAACCGTGGCATTGGCCGTGCTTTATTGCGGAAAAGCCCGTCAAGAAAAGCCCAAGCCGACTCCCGCCCCCCTCTTCCCCCCCCGACGACAACGACCTGAACGATGGCAACGCAGGTGGCAGACCACCAGCCCTCGGCCGTGCCGGCCGCGCGATTCGACGAGGAGGCGCTGTCGCCCGTGTCGAAGCTCGAGGCGGCGCGCCGCGCGGCCGCAGCGGCCCAGAAGAAGCGCATCGACGAGGCCGTGGCGCGCATGGCGACCAAGAAGGATGGGCAGGGCAAGCGCAAGGCGCTGGACGCGCGCCTGGACGGTAACAGCAAGAGCAAGGTGCAGAAGACGGTCGTGGACCCTGTCGAGAAGAGCCCGCAGCAGTCGATCTCGCGCCGGCTCATGGACCGCTTCCAGACGGACCCGGAGCCCGAGCAGGAGAACGTCAACCCCACGAGCGACAAGGTGCGGCGCTTTGGTCTGGCGGAGAGTCGGCCGGCGCTGGAGAGGAAGCTGACGTGCTGTTCTTGCTGGGCTTGGCGCGCGCACAGGTGACGCGCTCCATCTCGACGCAGTTCGTGACGCGGACAACCACGGTCACGACCAGCAACAAGGAGGGCTCGGAGATCGTGGTGTAAGTGCTCTCTGATCTCGGGTTGCTCCGACTGCAGGTGCTTATTCGTTTCTTTATCGTTCCATCTTTCCAGGGAGACGAGCGCGAAGCTGGATGAGGTGATCGCCAAGACGCACGGCGTGGCCGGCGAGGAGGAGGTCCCGGTGGAGGACAGCAAGGACGACGAGAACCTGCCCAGCACGGCGTTCCACGTCAAGCAGCTTGGGCTGACGGACGAGAAGGTCGACATTTACGCGCCGCCGGACGTCCAGCAGCAGGAGATCCGCAAGCTCCGCGAACGCGCGGTGTTCATGCCGCCGCAGGCGACCGCGACGATCGCGACGATCGAGACGGCGAGTGAGTCGGAGGCGGACTCGGACTTTTCCCCGGAGGCGGAGAGCGCTGACGAGAGCGCCGACTCGGACTCCGAGTCGCTCCCAGACGTCGACCCCGCGGAAGCGAAGGAGCTCGAGGAGGAGACGGTCGAGTTTGCGCTGAGCGAGGCGGCCAAGTCGGCTGCGGCGCGCCGCAACGCGCTCAAGTGGTTCTTCGTGTGGGTGCCGCTGTATGTGATTCTCCTGTGTGTACTGCTCCTGGGCGTGCTGTTCCTGGTCGACTGGTCACAAGAGCGCTACGAGTTCTGCCCGGTGGACGCTGCCAGCAGTGACGGTAATTGACGAGGCTCCCTGCGTTGTAATCGCCGTAACGAGACGCTGACGAACTAACGAACGACCGGCCGTGTGCTTGCTGTCCCGCGCCGCGTCGCGTGCAGACTCCGAGACGTGGCTGAGCTGCGGAGCGTTCGTGAGCGCGCAATCGGCGACCAAGAGCTTTCTGCGAGAGGCGCTGGAGCGCGCGCAGGCCTTCTTCCAGCAGTAGCGGTCGCTCGCGCCACCCCCGTAGTTGGCCGGTCGCTCCCCCGCCCGACCAGGATATAGTAGTCTGTATTTTGCTCGTCCCCTCTGCTTCCTTCCTTCCCCGTTAGTACACGCCGGCAGTCCCCACGCCCCATCATCTCGCATCACTTCCGCCGGAAGTTCCGGTGTCCTCGCCATGAGAGGATTGACCAGGTTGAAGCCACCGAGTGCCTCATGGGCTCATAGTATGCCGTACGACAGGTTCCTTTCCCCATCTTGTCTCCAGTATTCCCCCTTGAATGTTCCCGCCACGATCAACCCATGCGCGTCACGCAGTATGCCACTCGGCAGGTTTCCCGCCTTCCCCCCACCCAATCAGCCACCTACCATCACTCCTGCCTTCCCTCTCCCGAGAAAGACGCCACCACACGGCAAAGCAAGGAAAAAGGAAGCGCCTCCGCTCCTCTCGGCCCGGCCGCCACTCCCGCCTCGCTCGCGCCCCGACGAGACCTCCGCCCCCCACGCCCAGCATGGCGACGCCCTCCTCCTCCTCTTCCTCCTCTTCCTGCGCGTCGGCGTCGACGCTGGCGTTCCCGAGCGGCCGCGAGCTCGTGACGGAGACGCGCGCGCGGGAACTCGTCGGCACCTTCGCGGACGAACCGACGCCCGCGTTCACGCACGTGACACTGCGCGACAAGAGCTACACGCTCGAGGCCGCGCGCGTGATCGCCGACTGGTTCGCGCAGCTGCGCGCGCGCGGCGCCTTCTCGGCGCTCACGAGCGTCGACTTTGCCGACATCATCGCCGGACGGCCGGAGGACGAGGCGCTGCAGGTGCTTGCGACGCTCTGCGACGCGCTGAGCGACATCAAGACGCTCACGCGCATCGACCTGAGCGACAACGCGCTCGGCGAGAAGGGCGTGCGCGCCTGCTTCGGGCTGCTGCTCGGCCAGGAGCACCTCACGCACGTCTTCTTCTGCAACAACGGCATCTCGGCGGCTGCCGCGGGCGTCATCGCCGACGAAGTGCTGCTCTTCCGCGGTCAGGACACGCCCACCAAGCTCGAGACGTTCCACTTCTACAACAACATGAGCGGCGACGGCGGCGCCAAGGCGCTGGCCAAGCTGCTGCCGCTCTCACCGGCGCTGCGCGACCTGCGCTTCTCGGCCACGCGTGCGCAGCGTGAGGGCAGCTTGGCGTTTGCCAAGGCGCTGGGCAGTCTGCGCCACCTCGAGAAGCTCGACCTGAGCGACAACACGTTCAAGGCGGAGGGTGGCGCAGCCATCGCCGCGGCGCTCCGGCAGCAGCCCAACCTGGTCGAGCTTAACCTCCGGGACGCCAGCATTGAGGACGACGGAGTGGTGGCTATTGCCGACGCCCTCAGCACGACCCGTGGCCTCGTTGCGCTTGATGTGTCGGGCAACGATCTGACCGCTACCGGCGCTCGTGCGCTTGCGAAGGCTCTTCCCAAGCTCGCGGCGCTCCAGGTCCTGCAGGTGGAGGAGAACGAGGTCGGCTCCAAGGGCGCCAAGGTGCTGGCGAAGGCCATCAAAAAGAGCGTGCCGGCGCTGGAGAAGGTGATTGCGAACGTGAACGAGATCGGCACTTCGGGAGCCATCGCGCTGGTCGAGGCTGTCGCCGAGAAGGCGGCGTTCAAGATCCTCGAGATTGACGGCAACATGATCTCGGGCGAGGGTGTCGCCAAGATTGAAGCGATCCTACGTGCCAAGTCGAAGAGCGAGGTGCTTGGATCGCTGGAGGACAACGACGATGAGGGCGAGGATGAGGACGAAGAGGAGGACGAGGAGGAGGACGATGACGAGGAGGCGGAGCAGGAGCCGCCGACGACCGGCACGTCTCCCACGGCGTCCGCGACTTCAGTTGACGATCTATCTGCTCTGCTGAGCAAGACGACGATTTCGACGCCCACGACGTTCGAGTTCGAGAACAAGCAACGCGAGGTCGTCGACGCTGCGCGCGCACAGCAGCTGCTTCAGTCCGCTGGTGTCAAGGTGGGAGACTCGAGTCCACTTCGTTTCGACGCGATCTCTCTCCGCGGCAAGAGTTACACGGAGGAGGGTGCGCAGGTCATCGCCGACTCGTTCCTCGCTCGTCTGGACAAGTCACTGAAGATCGTCGACCTTGCCGATGTGATCGCTGGCCGCCCGGAAGACGAGGCGCTGCGCGTCCTGTCGATCATGTGCCGTCCTCTCCGCGGCCACGTGCTCGATGAGATCGACCTCAGCGACAATGCTCTCGGCGAGAAGGGTGTGCGCGCTTGCTTCGACCTCCTCATCCCCCAGCCGACGCTGCGCCGCCTCTTGTTCTGCAACAACGGCATCTCGGCCGCGGCCGCCGGCGTCATCGCGCAGGAAATCATCCTGCAGAACGGTCAGGACGTGCCCTCGACGCTCGAGGAGTTCCACTTCTACAACAATATGAGTGGCCACGACGGCTGCCTCGCGGTCGCGGGCGTGCTCTCCAAGATGCCGCGCCTGACCGCGTTCCGCTACGCGAGTGCTCGCGCTGGTATCGATGCCAGCACGGAGCTTGCGCGGTCGGTGAACGCGAACCTCCATCACCTGACTTCTCTGGACCTGAGCGACTGCTCGTTTGAAGAGGAAGGGGTGGAGCAGCTTGCTGCGGCTGTCGGCAAACAGAAGCAGCTGGAGCACCTCAAGCTCCGCGATGCGTCGCTCGGTGTCGATGGCGCCGTCGCGGTCGTCAAGGCGCTCGTGAACAGCAAGATCGAGCTCGTGTCGCTTGACCTGTCGGGCAACGAGCTCGCGGACGAGGGTTTCGAGGCGATCGCCCCGCTGCTCAAGTCGCAGTCATCCCTCAAGGTGCTGCGGCTGGATGAGAACGAAGTGACGTCCGAGGGTCTGGCCGCGTTCGTCGCAGCGGTCGGCGACAGCCTGCCCGCTCTCGAGGAGCTGTCACTGTGCGGGAACGAGATCACGGCCAAGGGCGCGATCGCCGTCGTGGAGAAGCTCGTGCCATCCAAAACGCACCTGCTCCGCCTCGAGCTGGACAGCAACATGATCTCGGACAAGGGCGTGGCACACATCACTGCGGTGCTCGCCCGTCTGGGCAAGAGCGACGTGCTGGGCTCGCTTGACGAGAACGACGGTGACGAGGAGAGCGACGAGGAATAGGCCGGCGGCGCCTTGTAGATGAGGAGGCCGTTGCTGCGCGGCCAGCACCCGGCACCACCATGTTGTGGACCAGCATTTGAACGTCTTCACCGCTTCAACATGAGTCCCCCCTTTCATTTGGCATATTCTCCTCTTTTAGCAAATATCGTTCGACCTGGACACTGTCCATTTCTACCATTCCCCCTTCATATCTAATACCGAACCGGTTCAGTTCGCGGTCCGGACCGCTCTCCGCCTCCAGAACCCCCAATCCGATTGGGTGGCCTGGGTGGCGCCTCAATCCTGCGGTGGGTCGCCACCTGCGGCCAGTTTCATTCAGACAGGTGAGCCTCGCGGTGGCGTCCATGGATGTGTGGGAGGCAGAGGGACCCGGTGTCTGACCTGTGCATGACGCGTGCGCCACACACAGGTATCCTCCTTTTATCGTGAAAATGGCGGCCAAGGTCCAGAACGTCGTGCTCGCGCGCGGCATCAACGCCATCTCGCGCAACTCGCTGGCGCGCAAGAACGGCCGCGGCAAGGGCGCCAAGAAGGTGTCGGAGAAGAAGGTGACGGCCAAGGCCGCCCCCAAGACGACGCGCAAGTGGTACCCGGCGGAGTACATCCCCAAGCCGCTGCCGTCGGCCAAGACGGCGCGCAACAGCGTCAAGACGGCCAAGCTCCGCAAGTCGATCACCCCCGGCTCGGTGCTCATCCTGCTCTCGGGCCGCTTCCGCGGCAAGCGCGTGGTCTTCCTCAAGCAGCTCGCCTCGGGCCTGCTGCTCGTCACGGGTGCGTTTCTTCTACCCATCCATCTCTCATCGTGTATAGCGTCCGCGACGCGTCGAGCGACCGTTCCGAGGATGCAAACTTGACACTTGGGAGGCTGCGCGTCCTCGCCTGCGCTGCCTTTGGGTCGGGAGGCGAGCGTCATCGGCGTGAAGGACGGTTGGCGTCGAGTTCGGGGCGTTGCGAGTCGTCTCGGCCTCCTCCTGTCTCGGCAAGAGGGGGCGGAGGTGGCAAGCAGCGGTCAGTGCTCGGCGTCCAACTTGACACGTCGGAGACGCTCGTCTTGTGGTCCAAAGACGGCAACGGCGCTGGGCAACCGGCCGGAGATCTATCAGATTATGAGAGCTGAGGAACTCGCTCGGAGCGTCGCTCCGCGAACACTCTGCTCTGCAAGTGCAAGTATAAACACCTGCTGACAGTGCCTCCTCCGTCGTGACTGCAGGCCCGTACAAGGTGAACGGCGTGCCGCTCCGCCGCGTGAACCAGGCGTACGTGATCGCCACGTCGGCCAAGGTGAACCTCGAGGGCGTGGCCCTCCCGGCGATCGACGACGCCTACTTCGCCAAGGAGAAGGCCTCGAAGAAGACGAAGGAGGAGAAGTTCTTCGCCCAGTCGGCTGCGGTACGTTGCGTCCTCCATCTTCGTTCGCCCGCATGGTGTGGTCAAGCGTGTGGTTGTCACTGGGGATCCACACCAGAGCACCTAGTGCCCTGGTGCCCTGAAGGAGCGAGTAGCTCGCTTGCTGATGTCTCCCCGGTCGTTGGTGGCGCGGGTCTGACTGACTGACGCGGGCGGAGTCGCCCATGCGGCTCCGTCTTCAGAGCGAAAGCTCGATGATCAGCGCTTGGGATCGCTGTGGTGACACAAAGCTCCCAATCGCCGTGCTAATGGTTCATGCTTCCCGTCACCAGGCCCCGGTCATCCCGGACCAGCGCAAGAAGGACCAGAAGGCCGTGGACGCCGCTCTGCTCAAGAAGATCGACGCCGAGCCGTTCCTCAAGGCCTACCTGAACGCCAAGTTCTCGCTGACCAAGAACGACCGCGTCCACGCCATGAAGTTCTAAGCGTCTTGCACGCTTGGAGCCGCTCTCGGTGACGCTTGCCGCGTGACGGACACGACCTGAGGTCTAACCCGGAACGAATAAAAGTACCTGATGAATTATCGCACTCGGATGTGGTTACCGTGTCTGGATCACATGAAGAACTCGTCCAGCAAATCTTGCAACGAGTTGTCTCGGCTTAGCGTGCGGTGTGGGTGTGATGACAGGTGTCCGACGCCTCGCACGGCAGCGTCTTCCTCTTCCTCGTTGGCTGCCAGCTCCTCGGGATCGTCGATCGAGTCGAGCAGCTTGCTGGACGCGTACGCGTTGTCTCCCGCCAGCATCACGGACGCCGAAGCCATCGCGACCGAGGAGGAAGATGAGGACGGGGATTTCCACACCCGTTTCGCGTCCGCCTTGGCTTCGGCGCGATCGTCCACACGGCTGCCAATTGCACTGCAGGATGCGCCGGTGACCAAGTAGCCGGGCGAGTCCTTCCAGTCCTTCAGCCGCGGGGATAAACCTTTGTCGCCTGCATCCCTCACGGAGCTTCGCCACGCCTTGACCGTCTCTGGTGGCTGCGTTTCCTCTGCCTTATCGCTGCTCGGCATTTGTCCGACGGAGACGCTTTTCGGCTCAGAGCGACGCGGAGAACCACCGCCATCTCGATTGGCGACTGTCGACCCACCTGTCAGCTGTGGCCGAGGCACATGCTGGTCGAAGAACCGGTGCTGCAGCGCTTGAGCAGCCGTCAGCCGCTTGCTTGGGTCGAATTGCAGCAGGTCTTGTACAAGTTGCACAGCCGCTTTGCTGCACGATGCAGGCAACACGTGGGTCCACGGGACCGGCGGACACTTGGGGAACTTGAACGGCACGTGGCTGGCCATGGCCACGCCCTCGGGCCACGTCTCCTTCGTGGGCGAGCCCAGGATCTTGGCGATGCGGCAGAGCTGGTCGGCTTCAGAAGTGCCTGGGAACAGTGGAGCGCGCAGGTATAGCTCGACCATGATGCAGCCGCAAGCCCACATATCGATCGGGCTGTTGTACGTGGTAGAGCGGAGCAGCAGCTCCGGGCTGCGGTACCAGCGGGTGGCCACGTAGTCAGTGAATGGCGGCAACGAGCGGATCTCGCGGGCCTGACCCAAGTCGGCGATCTTGAGCACGTCGTCTTGGCACAGGAGGTTCTCGGGCTTGATGTCGCGGTGGAAGAAACCGTGCTTGTGCATGTGCGCGAGTCCGCAGAAGAGCTGGAACAGAATAGACTGGATCTGCGCCTCCGAGAACCACGGCCCCGCTGCGTGTGCAGCGCTGGAACTGGTCGCTTCATCTTGCCGCGGAGGAGAACCGGACGAGCGATGGAAGCCGCGCATGACCTTGAACAGCGAGGTCTCCATGAACTCGAAGATGTAGTACAGCTCCTCCTTGTCGCGGATGACTTCTTTCAGCTGCACGATGTTGTCGTGACGCAGCACGCGCAGCGACTTGAGCTCGCGAAGCTGCAGACACTGCTCCCATGTCGGGAAGAGAGCCTTGAGTTTCTTGACAGCGACAACTTCGTTTGTCTTTAGGTTCCTCGCCTTGGTCACCTCGCCAAACGTGCCATCGCCCAGCCGCTCCTGCAATTCGTACCGGTTCATCGTTGCACGTAGCGCTGCTTGATGCCAAACAGCTGGCTGGTTGCTTTTTCACGGACTTCAGATCACACAGGTCGCATTCAAGCTGACAACAAGGCAACACCAAACCTTCGTCGGCGACATTCCGAATCTAAATTGGTCCCGTGTCAGTCAACCAGTGAGATCTAAAATAGACAAGTTGTCCGATGGCGTCGCATGTGAGCCACATGAACAGACCACTTCTCGCGGCTGCCAGCGAGAGCTGCTTGCTCTATGATGACTTCGTCAGCTTGGCGTAGTTCTCCATCATCCAACGCAGAGTCCGGGCGACAGTGTCGATATCGACCTTGTGCAGCGCGCTGTTGGAGGCAGCAAACCCAACAGGTTCCAGCGTGAGGGTCGAAGTTTGCAAACACACAATTGCAACATGGATAACACGCACCTGACAGGAAGCACAGCCAAGTCTGTCGCTTTCCGAAGTTTCAGGAGGTTCTTCTCGGCGCCTGCAGTGATGGTATAGCCGCAGTGTCAGCGAGAAAGAGCCCACATCCATAAATGTTGCAGTTTTTGTACCTTGCTCATCCATCTTGTTCGCGATAATCAGCGAAGGTCGCGTCGTGATGTCCGGCGCGTAAAGCTCAAGCTCTTTCTGCAGGTGGGAGAAGTCCTCCAGCGGATCTCTCCCTTCCGAGCCAGCCGTGTCAAGCACGTACATCAGGACCTTCAGTGCACATCAACCACGTTAGCACCAGATGCTTCCCGACCACCACGACAGTTGTTTCAACAAGCGATATGCTCACCTTGGTGCGCTCGATGTGGCGCAAGAAGTCATGGCCAAGCCCAACATTGCGATGCGCTCCTTCGATGAGTCCGGGGATGTCGGCGACGCTCAACCGGTAGGTGTCCGGAAACTCGACGATTCCGACGTAAGGGTGCAACGTGGTGAAAGGATACGGGGCGATCGCAGGTGTCGCGCGACTGAGCGTACTGAGCAAGGTCGACTTGCCCGCGTTGGGGTACCCAACAAGTCCGACGTCAGCGATAGTCTTGAGCTCCAGCTCGTAGTACTGCGACGTGCCAGGCTGCCCGATCGTCTTGCCCTCGTCCATGTGCTTGCGCAAACGACCAAAGTTGGTAGTCCTGCCCGCAAGGATGCGGTTTCCGAGCCCGGGCTTGCCACCAGTGGCCGCCAGGAATGTCGTGCCAGGCTTGTCCAGATCACACACCGTCTCCATGCGATCGACGATTTCGTACTCTCCATCTTCAAGCTCTCGCTCGTACTGCACATTTCACGTGAAAACTCATCTGAGCAATCAGGAGACATCAGCAGTGACCCACATTGAGCAAGTACGCACGCGTTCGACGCGCTTGACGAGCGTTCCGCAGGGAACCTTCACGAAGCAGTGCTTGCCGCGTCGCCCGGCCGAGTCATTTGCTGCTCGTGGTGAAGAGAATGACATCATCCATAATGTGTGAGTGCCGTGGGATTACTCTAACGAGCTGGGATGCCATAGACGTACGCATTCCGTTGAGACCAGCGCCGCCCTTGAAGTGGTGGGTCGCCGTCGCCAAGTTCTGCATCCGTTCGTCCGCCTGGATGACCACATTGCCGCCAGCACCTCCGTGCCCACCATTCGGACGCCGACGCATCGCCGACTCACCTGGATCCACCACAAACCCAGTCAGAAAAAAAAAAAACTCCGCTACAACTAATGCACAAGCGGTATAGTCAACGCGAACGCACTGAAGAAACTGGAGCAGCCGTTCCCGCCGTGGCCGCCGGTCGCCTTGATGCGGATGCGGTCCACAAAGCGCCTCTTGGCGTGCTTAGCGCGCTGGATGCGCACCTTCTGCTTGACGTGCTCCTCCATCTTGCGCGTGGCGCCGCCGCCGCTGGTCGGGAACGGCAGCCCATCGACTTGCCAGTCCTCGTCTTTCCCGTCCCAGTCGTCGCCGAGTTCGAAGGCGTCGGCGTCATCGTCGTCATCGTCAATGTCGTCCCAGTCTTCTTCAAAGTACGCGTCGTCGTCGTCGTCCTCGCCGTCTTCGTCCTCGCCTCGCCCCGCCGCCGCCGCCGCCGTCGAGCTCTTGCCCTTCAGCATGCCCATCGCGCCGCGACGCCGCGCCTGCCGCGTCGGCACGAGGCTCACCGCGCGCGCCAGTCCCGATAGACGCAGCATCTTCCGCCCACCTTGGTGTCGACGCCTCTTCCAATACTGAAGGCCGTCAAGAAAGTCCGGCGGTCGGTCGCCCAGCCTTCCTTGGTCGTCCGTCGATCTTGTCCGAGAAAGTGCGCGCTGCCAGCGGTTGCTCTTGAAAAGGGAAACCCAGGAGTGCTGGTCATTTTGGTGCGACCTTCTTGTGACCTTCTTGTGACCTTCTTGCAACATGCATTCAGCGCGACCTTCGCGCAACATTCAATAGCTGCGTGCTTTTGTACCCACGCACCGAAGGGTTTGATTGGGCTCGAAGGCATCATGACGACGGCGAACCAGGTGCATGTGCGCGAGGAGGAGCTGGCGGTCGCCTGCGCGCACTACGAGCTGCAAGCGTCGCTGGCGGCCAGAAAGGATGTCCCTCTACCGGCGGAGCGGGTTGCGGAGTCTGGGAAACGCCAGGCAGAGGCGGCCGCCGCCGCCAAGGACCCTGCCGAGCAGCCGGATGAACCCGTGCCGCGGCTCAAGCTGAGCGCTCTCACGCGCGCGAACCGCGCGCGCTTCAACGCGCTGATGGAGAAGCACTCGTTCGTGGTGCTGACGGATCTGGGAGACAAGCTCGAGCGCACGTACGCGCAGCTGATGGACGACTTCGAGGCCTTTTTCACGAGCGAGGACACCGCCGCCAAGACGGCGTGCACCAGCAAGCACGTGTACCGCAACGAGAACGGCACGCCCATGTGGTACTGCGGCTACGAGCACACGAGCGTGCGCGACTGCTTCCGCGTGGCCTGCGGCGACATGAGCCGCCTCGTGTGGCCCAACGAGGCCTTTGAGCGTCACTGGCGCGCGCACCAGCGTGCCATGCAGCAGATCTGCGACCAGGCGCTGAGCCTCACGCTCGGCTACAAGGTCGTCTCGGCCCCGCACCGCGCGGATGTCGACTTCTCCGTCTGCTACGGGCTGCACTACCCGAACACGGCCGGCAGCGGCCAGTCGGAGCTCGAGAACGTGTTCGAGCACGTCGACCCGAGCCTGTACGTGGCCGAGCCTGTGCCGAGCGTTGAGGGGCTCGACGTGTTCGACCTGCACTCGCAGCAGTGGATCTCGGCGGAGCAGGTCTGCGTTCCCGGCAAGGAGATCGTGCTCTTTTGCGGCAAGGCGCTGCAGCGGTGCACCGAGGGCCGCATTAAGGGCACGCTGCACCGCGTGCGCCGCACTCCCGACCGCCGGTTCTGCGTCATCTACGAGCAGAAGTACGAGGAGTTCTTCCTCGACTGAGGAGTGGCTTCCTCAACAGTTTTGGAGGACGGTAGTGGCGGGGAATACAACAAGGTGAATAGCGAGATCATCGCTAACAAGAGGCATGTATAGCTGCTGTCGAGCATGGTGTCCTATCGATCGGATCCGCCATGCGCTCCGCCCTAGGATTGTTTCTTGATGACGCTCACAAAGCCGCTCTGCGCCGAGAAGTACTTCTTGTTGGCCTCCTCGACGCGCTTCTTGGCCGCCTCGGGGTTCATCAGCTCGATCCCCTGCACGGGCGTGAACGCCAGACTGGAAGCGAGACCCGACAGCGGCTGCTTGGTGGCGGCGAACGTAGCCGCACGCAGCTTCTTGGTCATTTGCTTCTGCTCCTTGCGCGCGATACGCAGCGTGCCCGAGCCTTCCTGGCCCAACCGGCCAGCCGTGATACCCATCGCGTTGTCGCCGTACTCCTCGTCGGCTGTTGCAAACGTCTGCCGGTTCATCTCGCGACGGACATCCGTCATCTGCAGCCGCTCCTTCATCTTGCGGTACCGCTTGCCACCGCGCTTGCGGCGCGGCTTCTCGTCCGGGATCGGCAGCGCCTTCTTGGTCTTGGCCTTCTGCGGCTCCTGCCACTTTTCCATCTTCTCGACAAGCTCGCTACGGAACCGTGCGCCAACAAGTCCCTCTGTGTCGTTCTGATGCGGCTGGCTGTCCACCCGCGCCATGAGCGCAATCTTGCCGGCGACCGCACGGCACGCCTTCATGCGCAGGTACGGCGGCACATTCTGAATGAGATCGCAGTAGAAAATGATGCCCGTGTGCTTGAGCGCTGCGGCCGAGGAGAATCCGCTGAGCTCCTTCTTCTCTTGGCCGAGTACCTGGAGATTGCACGATGGGATGCGCGCGAGGTTGGCAACGCCGCCCGCGAGCCCAACGAGCTGCGCGGCGATGCGCGTGCCCACCAGCTGCGACACGTTCGGCGCCAGGTACTTCATGCGGCTCTCGACAAACCGCAGGATCATGCTCTTGTCTTCATCCAGCGACAGCAGCTCGTCGCACGCGGCCATGCACGTGGCCAGGTCGTCGTCGCTCAGCGGCTTGCCGCTCGTGCCCGAGCCCGTCACCGAGATACTGATCACCGCTGTGCTCGGCAAGAGCTTGGACAGGTCGATGACCGTCAGGTCCATCTCGTTGCCGATGGCCTTGACGACGCGCGCGTAGTCCAGCGCGTTGGGCACGAGCGAGTCGAGCTCGGGGAACTTGTGCGCGTACAGCTCGGCGATGAACCGGTGGATGGCGGCGATCTCGTCGTCGATCTGCACCATCAAGTCGTTGGACGTGACCACCAGCTCGTACTCGGCACTGCCCTCCTCCAGGCGGTGCGCGCCGCCGCTCGAGGCCGCCGCCGCCGTCTGGTCGGCGCACTCCTGGATCGTGCGGATGTGCTCCTGGTACTTCTGCGACCGCTTCAGGTGCGCCACGGCGCCCACGCCGCGGTCCTTGGCGCTCGCAGCCAACACCTTGTCGATATCCGCCGTGTCTCCGAACGCATCGTCGAACGTGCGCCGCTTGCCGGCCACGACTCCGCCTGGGAAGTCTCCGCCATCATCGCCGCCGTCTTCCTCCCCGTCCTCCGCGATTGCCCCGAGCTTCTCCGCCGCCCCAGAGGAGCCGGAAGGCGACGGGTCGTGCGAGAACTCGGTCTCCTCGTCGCTTCCCCCGCTCAGCTCATCCAGGTCCTCCAGGAACGAGTCTGCTAGCGACGACATGCTTCGCTTCCTGCACCTCCTTCTCGTTAGTGTCGTCTGCGTCCCAGTCGGATGTTAAGTGCGTAGCGAACTTTGTAAGCAGTCGGCTAGATTCGCATCGCAAGAGAAGCCAATGGCGTCAAGCCATTCCAAGGTTGAAGCCATGTTGCTCGACAGCAGCGTTCATACCGACTTGCTCAATCAAAAGGTGTGGACTTGCATGCTGCTACTCTGCATCACTTGCGGAGCCATGCGAACCTGAAGCTGTAGTCCACGCCTGCCCAGCATACGAAGACCGGTGAGTTGTGTTTGATGGAGACTTGCCGCGCCGAGGATGAAACACAAGCATGAAGCGCACCATAGTGCTCCAGTGGCGCCTGCACATTGATGATCAGCCAGAAGATGAGCGCTGCTTGCACGGACCTCCATCGTGTCCGGAGCACCATCGTGAGCTGCGAGACCGGCGAGAAGCCGAGCTGACGCCGCAGCATCGCACACAACAGGAAGAGTGAAGCAAACTCGACCAGTCCGTACGCGAGCATGTTGATCAGCACGGGCTGCAAGTCTGCTGAATCGATCGTCGCCAGGTACGGCAAGTAGGCACGGTTGGGCATGTGTATCATCACAGCCATGTAGAGCCCTGGACCCATGGCAAATCATTGTCAGCAAAGAGCCGAGTGCGAATGAACGAGTCGAGAGGAACTTACCGTAGACAACCGGGATGATGATCTCGATCAGCTCGGCGAGAACTACGAACTCAGTCGTGTATACCAGCTGCAGCACAGCGTCTGCGTATGCTTTCTCTGCGGATAATGGCGCAGGCAGTGGCTCGATTGATTTGCACGTGGGGTCTCTGACATGGACAGCCGCCTCGTTGGGTGTCACTGCAGGCACCTGGCGACAATCTATCGGAAGCGGAGCCTGAGTGACCTTCCGGAGGCAAAGCCTCTGGTAATAGTGCAGATGATTGTGAGAGTTGCTTCCAACCTCCATACGTCGGGGGGTGAAACTCTCTTCACGGCCTGATACGATGGCTAGCGCGTGCTCGATCATGGTCCTGCGTGGACTTGATGGAGCCTTCGTTGACACGGGAACAACCCAGTTGGTCCTGGGAAGTTGCCCACAGAAGCGAGAAGTCCCAAGACTGACTTTCTCCAGCTTCGCGATCCGCTGAGCCAAGTGGTGGATGTCATACAAGGTAAGGGCTGCGTGGACGACGTCCATTATCAGTAGCAAGGCAATCGTGAGCAGTGAGCTGGCGTTCTGCATGCTGAAAGGCCACAAACAGCGCACTCGGGACTTCCACTTGGAAGCTCACAATCTCCGGTCTCAGGTCGCCATGTTCGCGAATGCACCTGCTGATAGCGTTCTTATACGCAACTCTGATGCAGCCCATGAGCAGCGAGATGGATGACTGACCATATGGGGTAGCCTTCTCGAACGCGTAGTTGCAGATCGGGTAGGTGACGATGGTCGAACACATGAGCACGAGCACCTTGATCCAGTCGCGGAGCGCCGACCGCGCGCTTGGGCAAGAGTGGAGGTGGCTCGCCGAGGCGAAGAGCAAGAGTGCCAATAGCTGAGTCAGGTACAGTGGGCTCATGAGCGTCATCGCGAACGGCAGCGGGAACCTGATCACAAGTGACAAGCCGTAGCCAGCGAACTGCGTGCCGATCGCAACGACGGTCGTCGTCGCCACCACATGAGTCCGCGATAGTCGAAGTGTCGGGATCGCCGACTCGTACAATGTGATCAGGCAGAGACTGCAAGCAGCGTTGGAGAGCGACGCTCGTATCCAGAAGGCGATGTTAGCGCTCGTGCCGGCTGACGGCGGGTCGAGTGGGATGGCGTCGAGCAGCAAAATGACTGCAAGACACGGTAGCGGCATGGTCACGAGCTCGATCACGAGTCGAAAGGTGCTGGCGGACGCCGAGGTGAAGTCGTGCAGCAGTCGCAGTCGCTCAGCTGTGTACTGGCCATGCGTCTCGACCTGTACAGAATGAAGCAGGCTAGCTGTTGTTGCGGCGATGCTTCTTGCCATTGCCGAGTGAGGCACGATAGCCGTCAAGCTTGCATGCAGCCAATAAGTCACCAAGTTGTTTGTCCAAAGTGATCGAGCGCTCAAAAATAGCGAGTGCGTCCAGTGTCTTCAAAACGATTTGGATTGGGCTCTAGAATTTATATCGCAAGGAAGGGCGAGGCATGCTTGAGTCGCCAAGGAGGCAGCCAGCGGCATTGGCTGATCAGTCGGTTCGAGTCAAGAGAGTGACTCGCCGTCTTGGGCTGTTCTTCTCAGATGAGCGGTCTATCTGCGACCAGAGTTGTGGCCACTGCGACCGCGACCACCAACTTTGCCACGTCCGCCGCCACCTCGTCCTTCGCCACCACCTCGTCCATCGCCACCATCGCGTCCGCCGCCACGCCCGCCTCCGCCGTTGTTGCCGCGCGCCTCGTACGCCGACGGCTCGATACCCGGCACGCCAAACAAACCCATCTTCTTCAGCGTCTTCTTCTCCAGCTTCGGGACCTCGTGCAGACCAATGTTCGAGCTGTACTCAGCAGCCATCTGCACGAGAA